>JAZHYW010030785.1:0-65039 GCA_037355805.1 Ixodes ricinus | reverse complement strand
GATCTGACATACCGCGTTCGGCTTTGGCTAGTAGACGGCGTTCGTAAAATGGTGTCAGATGTTGCTGGCTTCACGCGGCGGTAGCGTGCGTGCTTCCATTCATTCGGCGTTCGTTGCCATGGTGACGGCGAGGAACGCAGACGAACTTCATGTTGCGGAAGAACGCCGCGGCGCAGCGATACCAGGTGCGTTCTAAGGCCCTTCCCGCATGCTTTTCAATGGGCGGAAGGCGAACAAAAGAGTTCGAAATAAGGACTTAACGCAGAATGCTGCATTTCTCCAGCGCCTCATAATTTGACGAGGCTTACACGAAAAACGCGTTTTTTGGCCATCCCGCGTCCTGTTTTTTTATCCGTAACATGGGTCTAAAGTATCAAACTGCCAACAGTCGCACATAAAACCCGCGTTTCTCCTACCCGGCCGCTTCCTCCTCTCATTATGTGTAGGTGGTTAAAACTAAATAAGCTATAATAATGGTGTATTATTCATATTTAGTTTCAGTTTCAGTCAGGGAAAGGAGGTTCGCGGGAAGTAGGGCCAATAAATGAGCTGCGCTTAGAGTATCGGCACTCTCTTTTTCGACAGTGTTGTGGACGCCGCCATTTTGGTGCTTATGCAGAGCCAACGGTAGAGCAGGCGCAACTGCCGATCGTCATGATTCAAAATTGCGACTTCCTCAGCATTAGATTCGGTGTTAGGAAGCTCATGTAATATTGCTTTGCTTTGTCGCAAACTGTTTAATGTGGAGGACGGAAAAGCGTTTCTTGTGATTTCAGATACAGCTTCAAATAACTGGACACCATGATTTTAAGCCACAATATGGCCAAGTGTCGCTACTCTGAAGCGTAGCTTATTTACTGACACTATTCATGCCCTTGTTCAAGAAGCTTGTAATACCTGGAGGGTCCATGACGTGAGCCCCGTGGATTCCACAAGCCACTACCTTTTGACACCTGCCTCTTCCTTATTGTTCCCGCTAGTGCCAGTAAATTAGCTATGCTTCAGAGTAACGACACTTGGCCATATTGTGGCTTACAATCATGGTTGCCAGTTATCCGAAGCTTTATCTAAAATCACAGGAAACGCTTTTCTGTCCTCCACGAATGTTTAAACAACCCGCGACAGAGCCTAGCAATATTGTATCAGCTTCCTAGCACCGCATCTAATGCAGAGGATGTTGCACTTTTGGATCATGACGATCGGCAGTTGTGTTTGCTCTGCGCAAGACCCAAAATGGCGGCGCCCAAAACAATTTTGGGGAACGGAGTGCCGATACTTTAAACGAAGCTCATTTAGTGACTCTAGGCATGAAGTGAACTCGGGTGTATTGTATTGTAAAAACGTTTATTGTGATGCCGCCTTCTGGCCTGAAGGCCTCAGAGTAGGCGGGGGAAAGGGTGAAGGGAAGTGAAAATGACGATGATTAGATGAACCTACCGATCCCGGAGGATCGGAGGAAGTCGATGAGAGATGTGTAGATGAGTTTTTGTTCATTAAGAATGGCGGTTGTTGGCTTGGTCCACTCTGTGTAGGAGCAAGGCCGTATGTGGTAGGGTAGGTTGCGGATTGCGGCCTCGCGCTCCGGCGCGGATTCCGCGCAGTCCCACACGAGATGGGAGCAGGTGGCAGGAACGCCGCAGTGGTCGCAGTTCGGATCGGGGCCGACGTCGTCTGGATCCGTCGGATGGTAGATTCTTGACAGCCAGTCTGGCGTCAGCCCCGTCTTCGTTTGGAGTCGGTTGAGGGCCACCCGCTCCCATCGCGGAAAGCTGCTCGGAATGCGGTGAGGGTTGGGCGGCAGGAGAGTAGTGAGGCGCGCCTTGCGTGCTGCTCGTTCTGCGCGTTTGACCTCGGTAAGGTCAAAGTCGGCAGTGTCCTCAGGCACCTTCCGAGGACTGAGCGGAGGAACCGGGCCTTGTGAGGGCTGTGTTGCTTGTAGCTCTGCCCTCGCGGCCCCATTCGCCCTCTCGTTCCCAGGGATGCCTTCGTGGCCTGGCAGCCACGCGACAGTGATCGTTTGGTCGTCCTTCACTTTGCGCACCAGTGTTCGGATCTGTGCGACCACGGCGTTACATGTGTCCGTGCGACGCAACTCGCGGAGTGCCTCTTGAGAATCTGTATATATGCGAGTTTCAGTGATGTTGGCTCTCTTCAGAATGGCGGCCTGTGTCGCCATCAAGATCGCCCGCAGTTCTGCGGAGCACGTGCTCTTCGTGTTTTCAGTTATTTCTTGCTGTGTGTCCTGTTTTGTAGGAGAGTACCAGGCGATAGCCGTGCGGCCGGTCTCAGAGCGCGAGGCGTCTGTGTAAAACACTTCGACGTGCTCTCCGAGACCGCGGACTTCTGCCATGTGGTTAGAGGCCTGAGTGACTCTTCGTCCCGGCGAGTCGTTCCCTTGGTTTTTGGAATCGGTTTGGCGACGGTGACCGCCTCCGTTTCCCATGGGGGCGGAGGCGTCGGCATAAATGGGCCTTCAATGAGATGGGCACGCCCACTCAGTGTCAGGATAGTTCTGCCTTGGGGGTCCGGGACAGGCGCAGGGCTTGGCTGATTCGTTGTTCTTCGGCGATTTCTTGAATGGTATTCATCTGCGCGATGCGTTCGAGCTCTTCCACCCGCGTGAAGCGAGGGAGACCCGTGACAATCCTCATTGCGGCCCGATTCATTGTGACGAGTGTGGTTTCCTGCGTCTGAGTTAGATTTTGAAAGTTCAGTCCATAAATAACTTTTGACACTAGAAGAGTCCGCGCGAGGCGGCGTAATAGGTCTTCCTGAGCACCCCAAGCTTTGTTGGTAATTGCTTTGAGGAGGGTCAGACCGTTTTTCCACTGCTTTTTTACGTGCGTCATCCATGTGTTGGCCCTTCCGTGGTGGTCGAAGGGGACACCCAATATTTTCACACTGTCTGCCTCTGTGATGGGAGCGCCTTCCACGTGAAGATGAATGTCTGTTCGTGATTTCTTGCACTTTGCGGGAATTACCATATACATGGTTTTCTCCTTAGAAAGCTCAAGTCCGCTGTTTTGTGCGAAAGTGGTGACGACGTCAAGGGCACGTTGCATGTGGTATTGCTGGTCGGATGCCAGTCCGGCTGTCGTCCACAGGGTGACGTCATCTGCATAAATGGTATAACGCACCTGTGGAACGGCCTCAAGGGCTAGGGCGAGGTCGGTCATGGCGAGGTTGAAAAGGAGCGGCGACAGAACCGCCCCTTGAGGTACGCCGATGTTGTTGGCCTTCCAGCACCCTTTTGTATTTCCGATCGCCACCTGGTAAGTGCGATTTTCTAGAAAGGTTTTGATAAAATTTAAGGGGCGGCCCTGTATGCCTCGCCTCTGTGCAGCAGCGACCACGGTGGAGTGCGGGATAGAGTCAAAGGCCTTTCGCAAGTCGATGGCGACGAGTGTCCGAGGCTGGAAATTGGAGAGGTGGCGTTCGTAGAGGTCGTGATAAATCATTACCAGGCTGTCTTGAGTTGACATTTGAGGTCGGAAACCAGTCTGCATGGGATGGAGGGCTCCCGTAGTCTCGAGGATCCATTGCAGGCGGCCGGTGACCATGCGCTCCAATACCTTGCTTAAATTGGAAGTGAGGGATATCGGTCGGAGGTTTGCTATTGCGTGTGGAGTCTTGCCGGGCTTCGGAATGGGAATCACTGTGGACCGTTTCCACTCCGCCGGCATTGCGCCTTCCAACCAGACCGCATTGTATGTGTCGAGGAGTTCGTTCATCGCTTCCATCGGAAGGTTCCGGAGCGCCGTTATGGTGACTTGGTCTGGACCAGGTGCAGAGTTCGCCTTCGCCAAGCTAAGGGCGTCAATGAGCTCCGCCATAGTGAATGGTGCGTCCCCCTGTTGTTCGTTTATGATGGGCAGTAGTGTGTAGACCTCGGCCGGTGGCGGCGTAGGTTGTTGAGGGAAGAACTGTTCCCCGGCTAATTCCGCAAGTTGTTCCTCGGTTATGTTAAGACGCAGAGCTAGGTTGCTCCCGGTGTTGCGGGTTTTAGTCTTGCCGGCGAGTCCCTTGTACGCATGCCAAACCTTCATGTAGCCTGTCCTGTCGTTGAAAGAGTCGCACATCCCTCTCCAGGTGGTGCGGCAGAGCTCGATCGTGTATCTTTTGGCCTCGGCTGTGGCCTGATTCAGGCAGATCTTGTTCGTGAGGGATTTCCTGGCCCTGTACCGAACGAGCGCCTTGAGTCGTTTTTCCCACAGCTTGACCAGGCGGAGGTCGAGGGGTGGCGTGCCCTCTTTCACCTGGTACTCGGTGCGGGCCTCTTTGAGCGCGAGCTGGATGCGCTCCGCGAGGGGACGCCGTTGTGACGACCTATTGCGGTACGATAGTTGTCCCACTTGGTGAAGGTTGCTCGCCGTCTTGGGGAGGAGCGAATGGAGAGCTGGATAAAAATGGGAAGGTGATCGCTGCCCATGGGGTCCGACTGTACTTGCCATTGGATTTTCAATTTTGGTGATGCCCAGGTTAGGTCGGGTGAAGTGTCGTTATGTCCGGGTATCTGGGCCAGCCGGGTGGGTACTTCAGGGCTGTTGCAAAGCTTGAGCTTGGCTGCAACGCAGGCTTTCTTTATGTTCTTTCCCCGGGCGTTCTCATCGGGGTATCCCCACGCGGTGTGACGAGCGTTGAAGTCGCCAGCCAGGATGGTGTGCCGGCCCATTGCTACGAGTCCCTTGATCCAAGCAGCCTCGTTGGAGCTCACGGACGGCCTTATGTATGTGTTGTGTATGTCGATCACAGTATCTCCGAGTTTGACTCGCGTAGAGACGATCTCACGGTCGTCTGAACACGCTGTCTCAGAATTTAATTGTGTTTGTGTATGTTTTTCTTGACTAATGTGGCTACGACACCGTAGTTATTTGTTTGTCTTTTAATGCTCGGCTGTATATATGTGTTATATCCTCGAATTCTGATTTTGTCAACATTAGCTTCCTGAAGAAGGATAACGTCTGGTGCGCGGTCTTTTAGTGCTTGCAGACGAATTTTAAGTTCCGGTAGCTTTGGCTGCAACCCTCCGCAGTTCCACTGAAGTATCCTCGGGGATGGGTTGGAACGCCGTGAGGTGTGTTTACGTGTGGGGGGTAATTTATGTTGGTTGGCGTTTGTGTTGAGTTGATTAGTGCTTGGCATTATGCGTTTTAATCAGCATATGTATGGCCGCCGTGAGCGCGGTCATCTGTTTTTCCAGTCGCGCGAACCCTGCTTGCTGGGCGTGCAGAGTTTGTAACATCATGCCGGCCTGTTGTGATTGATGCGCTGGTGGTGTCTTGGGTTGAATCGATCCCGTGGTCTTAGCTGCATATGAGGTCCCGCCGCCTAAGTGTGCCGGCGGTGCTGGAGCTGTTGGCAGAGGTGGAGGCTTTTCCTGTCCTTGATCCTTTCCTGCTGTTGGTTTTTGGTTGTTGCGCCGCGGTGGGATCGCTCGCTGCGGGCAGTCTTTGCTGGTGGCTACGTGGGCACCGCCGCAGTTCCTGCACTTTGGGGTTTGCTCACATCCGTCCATGCCGTCGTGCTCGGAGCCGCACGTTCCGCATCGAGCAGTGTCCCTAGGGCACACATCCATCTTATGTCCGATCGCGTGGCAGCGAAAACACACCAGTGGACGTGGGCGGTACTCGCGTACATTAAGGACCTCACTCATGTAGCTGACTTTTTTGGGGAGAACTCTGCCTTCAAATGTCACGAGGATGGTGTTCCCCTTGGGTCCCATCGGTCTTGCTGCAACGACTTTGTGACTTTTGCACACAATGTCTGCCTGTAGAGACTCGGCGTTCACCTCGTTTCCCTCGCCCGGGAGGTAGAGTACTCCCCGGCATTCGTTTCCTGCCATAGCTTTATAGGGCTGCAGTTGGTGGACTTCTGTGCCCTTTCGTATTTCCTTCACCTTTAGAAGTTTCTCCAATGTTAGGGGATCGCGTGTTGTTATGGCTATTGCATTTGCCTTTTCATTACGATGAACAGTGTACTGCTCATTGCTCTGAATGCCGGTTTGCTTGACAGCGTCAAAGATTTCTTGCCCTGTGAAGGTATTCACTGCCTTTCTTCCAATGGACCGGAGTACCACCGTCTGTGTTGGTTGTGGAATTGGTTTTGACGCTTCCGCATCCTCCGGAGTCAGTGGGTTTCTTTTCCTCTTTCGTTGTGTTGCGCCCGGGAGCGGCCACTCTTGGTCGTCATCTCCCTCCATATTCTGCGACGCAGCTTGCGGTGACGTTCCATGTTGCAAGGGCACTTCGGTGTTGTGTTCTTGGTTAAGGCCGCCATGGCACTGAGATGCGGTGACTGTTGGAAACTGGTTGCCATCTGATGTTAGCGAACGTGCTGTATAGGAATGGTCGCTATCCGGAATATGCTGGTGCTCTTTTGACAAGGTCGTGTCATCTTGCGTATTTGTTTCGCTTCTAGGCGAGCGAGATCTTGCACTACTACGTGTCGATGAACGCCGGTGCCGTGGTTCTTTTTGCCGCACTTGTTGAGGTGGGCAGTGCTCAGCTTGCGGGGGCGGTATGAACTGCGCCATAAAATGATTCAGTGCCTCGAGGAATGCGGGGTTCTGTTGAATCAGTGTCGCTAATACATTAAATGTATGATCGAGACTTGGTGGCGGTGGTCTCTGTGGTTGTTCTTGAGATGGTGGAAGGCTTACTTGCAGTGGGTGAAAGGTTCCGTATAGAGGTCTGTCATCGGGGAAATGGTCGGCTCCGGGTGGTGGCTGTTGCTGGGTCAGGCTGGACATTTCTGTGCCGGAAGCCTCCGGCGGCGATGGTAATAGGTCCCCACCCGAGCTGGTCTGGCCCGAGGCCAGGGCCAAGGCCACAGGGAACCCGCAGGCCAGTGAAGTGGGTGCTAGGTTAATCTCGCAGGAGCCGTAAAAAATACGTCCTATCAGTTCCGAACTCTTCTTCTTCTCAACTCGGGTGTATTCTTTCCCTCTTCGTCTTTATCGTTTATTGATTTCAATTATATCGAATAATGAACACTTCATATCACGCTACGCTTGTGTAATTATTTGTCTTAGATTTATTAACCTGACCCAGTACTTAAACCGTTCATTTATCGATAGTAAATCTTCAAATATATTTTCTAAATGTGAAGGTGAAACGATACGGAGATTGATGATGATACCGACGCCAACGCCGCCCTCGAAAATTGTTTGAACTTGGAAATCAGCAGTTTTGTCTGCCATCCGCCAGGTAGCACAACACAACACCCAAACAGTTTTTAATTGTTTTTAAAATTAGCTAAGCTCTACAACTATCAAGAAACCAAAGCAAGATCATTGGGAAAATCTAATACATCGCAATGTATATCTATTCCATAGAATAAATGTTATTAGATGCCAATAAATCTGTTCGATGTCCAAAAAAGATGTGCGTCAAAAACAGGTAAGTTTGAAGGGCTCCCGGAGCGTTATGACTTTGAAAATAAAAAAAGCCACCGTCCACCTCTTGGGCAACTATTGTAGTTCTAAATGTTATAAACGATTTTACCATAGTTTAATTATTTACTCAGCGGCATTTGAATTACGATGACTCGAAGCACAAAAAAGTGCTACGTTTGATATAGAATATCTAAACAAAAAAATATTACACAACATTAATATTTTTTCTGCATATTACCAATTATAATCACTACATCTGTAGCTAATTTCATTGCCCTAGCGCTTGCCATTAAAAGTATATTTGTACTGAAAAACGTCAATTTTAGGGCAATATTTGGAGAGCTGTAAAAAACAAAGTAGTGCAAATACCTAAAAAGTATACCGTTACATTCTGCTCCGACATCATCTTAACAAACCTGCTCTATGGGAACCGTGTTATCTTTAATGAATCGTTCATAAAACATGAACCAGCGGAGCAAGTGAGGGTCCGCGCCATCATATTCATAACGCTACAAATGCGCATGAACAATATAAACCAATACATACATAATATCAAATGAAAGAGGATTGCATTGCCTTTCGAATGACATCAATCCCACAAAACAGTGCTTAAAAGGAGATGAGTAATGACCTACCAAAAGTACCTAAACTGCCACATTCAGTGGGACCGTTGGCCTTAATGCAAAGCGGCATGTCAACCTGCGACACCCCGCCCTCCCTATCACGGCCCGACCAGCGGCATCAATGCCCGACAGTTTACGTCACCTCATCTTGTTACACCACTGATACGCGAACACACGGTCACATCGGTGATAATTCCAGTCTTCTCTTCACCACGCACAACACTGCCATCACGATTTGCTGCTGTGTTGCTGACACGCAGAAATACAGAATCACGGTGATTGCCAGTTAGCACTCGGCATTGGACAACAGAACCGAACTCAGCACGGAAGGCACCCAGGCAGCCGGCAGCAAAACCTGCCTGTCTTAGACGCAGTTCTTCCGATTTCCATAACGTCGACACAGTTCCGCGTGGTTCCGCTACTGCAGTTTCGCGTAAGTCCGCCAACGCCTGTCCCGCAAACCGGAGACGGCCATCTTACCCAGTGTATGTAGCGCTGCTAGCACTGCTCGGAACTTCGCTGTTTCTAGCGGCTTCGTTTGCTCGTTTGATAAAATTAGTGATTAAAACATCAATGCAACCGAAATGTTCTGCATGTTTGGACTAGAAGGGGAATTACAGGCGGCCTTCGCTGCCGCTTAAAATCAACTCAACAATATTTATTTACCAACGTGCGCGACGTGCTCGAAAAACAAACCTGAAAGATGATTCGGGAGGGCGAAAGATTTTCCCGTCGGCCCGGAGAAGTAGGAAAACGCCTCGTTCCTCCTTCTTCTCGTGTCCGCTTGGGGGCGCGTCGGTAGAAGGGAGGAAGACGGGCCGTTGCTACCTTTTTCCTCCATTTTTTCTTAGACTGCACCCTCTTCTGCGGGAGTTCCACAACTGAGGTAATCTAGTAACGTTGGAGCTAGCGAAGTGATGGTAACGTCATCAGGATTCTACACCTTTTGTCTTAAGTTAGAGTGGTTCCGTCAGTGGAAGATTGTGACGCCAACGCTTTGTACGCTCACAATGGACCATTTTCGGAAATCGTCGGTTCAGGGCACGGTGTAAGATAATACTCTTCAGGTGAGGACAGCGCGCTCCTCGCGACGTGCCGATAAAGTTCGCTTTTCATTTTCTCTCTTTATCTCTCTCACTATGGTTTCAAGCGGCGCTGGCAGATGACTCGTCGACCCGTGGGCACAGCACAAGACGGCTCGTGCCACCTCATACTCCACACGCGCAGAGGTCCAGCGAGGTTGTTGCACGTGCAGAAAGACCACAGTGTACCGGGGTGTCATGGCAACGGGATAATTTTTTTCTCTCACACAGTTTCGCCGTTTGGCCGCCGACGACACTGTCAGCCGCGGAATGTTAAAGCCCCTTCATGTTTCAAAAGTAGAGCTATATTCGTTGATGCACGAGGCACGTGCAACGTGCAGCCCTTGGGAAGATCATGGCGGCACAGCGCAGCACTACAGTGTTCTAGAGGGTGTAGTGGCAAGGGCATTGCTCGCTTACAATTGACTCCGTAAGTGTGACGTCATGGGTCCAAACAAACCGTTGCTAGGGTCGTTGTTATGGACGAATACATGTGGCTCGGTTTCGCTACGAAAACCCGACCATTCAAAAATCAGGAGTAGGATTTAAACTTCTAAAAATCACAGATATAGAAAGCTTGAATGTCATATATGTTTCGACAGAAGTGTGCCGGTAATCGCTCGTTTCTGAAATATTTACGACTGCAACTTCCGGTCCTCAAGATGCCTGCAGCAGACGACGAATGCAAGAAGTATGCCGTCTGCCGCACGCCGGCCGGCCAAGTGGGGCCGTCGTTTGCATCGTGTGAATAAAGACGATATTCTGACATCGCATTTGTTTGAAATATAATGAGTTTCATACACTCTTAAGATTTCATAGTGGGGTGCGATGCAAAATATGGTTTATCGAAAGTCCGGGCGTCGATCGAGATGATAGTCTGCTACAAGATCGCATTGCACCCGCGAGAAAAGCACTTCAGGCGAACGGTTGAGATCCCAAATTTTGTTTGCGGACTCGCGCTATGCGAGGGTGCTTCGTATACCTGGTTGTAACCATCGCGTGGAGAGAGATTCTTGCAGTTTCTTCAGATTTCCGCAAGACCCCAAAGCGCGAAAGAACTGGATAAAAAGCATAAGGTGAGTCTATTACAGACTGTACTCGCATCGCGGGTTCGATGAAGATCTTCACCAAAAGAGCACATCCACGGAATTTGATGTATACCAAGGGGGAAAAAAAAGCAAAATACTGCGAAATCGCGATAGACATGCAATTCTTTAATAACCTGACAACCACAATAATAAAATAATAATAACAAACGACTTACCTCGACGGCGTACGATTTGTTTCTCATGGTGGCCTGCACTACGCCGGTAATGCACTTCAGGTCGTCGTCGTAACTGATCTGCGTGACGTGGTTTGATCTTACTGCATTTTCACCCCTCGTAACTAAGCTGGGTTGTTCACAGGAAAAAAAAAACGCACATTGCGGAGGCCTCTACGGCCACGGCAATCCACTTGTTTTTGTCGCTTGTTTACCGACGCATTTCAATGAAGACGCCCGCTGCAACAGAGGCCAGCAAATCTATCGTGTCGTCTGCTACCAAAGCAAAGCGGAGTGTAAGACTTCAGAAATGGCTTTCATCGTTGCAATATGACACTGAGACGACAAGAACATCTTCATAATTAGATATCAAGAAGTTAGGTTGCTTACAAAAAATTATTTACTTACTTGTAAGCAAAAATCTAGCCTCATGTGGAGTCTCCATGCATTAGTCCATAGCAACGTCCCTAGCAACGGTTTGTTTGGACCCAAACGCCATGTTGTGACGTCATCACTTACGGGGTCAATGGGCCGCGTGAAGACGGCGAACGTAGATGCCGCGAGTGGCGCTGGAGTTTTGTGCCCTAGGAGAATTTCTGGCAGATGGCGGATGTGCGATGAGCGAAGAAGACGACGAGGCTGACGGGGGCATGTTCCTGTACCTTGTGTCGTACCACAGGAAAGGCTACAAGCGCGAGCTCCTTGCTCTAGGGCACATCTCGGCGGCACAAGGATCTCGTCCACCAAGGGCAGCTGCCAACGCTACGAGCTCGCGCTTATAGCCTTCACTGCGAGACGAGACCATGTCCGCTGAGCTCTAGACATGAAGCGCGTGTGTCGCCGGCGCTTCGTTCTTCTTTATTCCATGCCTCTTGCCACAGTTCCTAGGGCTCAGAACAGCAGCGCTACGGTGTCATCTACGCGCAAAATCTTCACGCGGTGGCCGCCGCTCTTGCCCTTACAACTCTCTAGAACACTGTAGCAGCACTGAGCTAGATTTCAGACGCCATGAATTTCCCAGAAGTGGAGCGTGGCACGTGCCTCGAGCATTTTTCCAACAATGAATGGCGCCACTTTTTCCAGGATAGAGGGGCTTTACGGAATATTGCAGCCTTTCGTATGCCGTCCAACGAACGCTATCTGACTCCTCGCGCCGCGCATTCAGCCCCGCCGTGTCCTCATCTAAAGAGTGTATCTCACGCCGTGGTTCAGGGGGTAGTGGTACAGCTATGAAAAGGCGCGAGGAGATTTTCAAGTGAGCGCGAGCACTTCCTCGGGCAAGGAAGCTAGATCCTGCTGGCTTTATTGAGATGCAGCGTCCTATACTTCGTCTCAGATTTGCATATACTAACAGCGAATGCTGTGCTAGCGCGAGCGGCTAGCCTTGACTGCCTTGACTGGAGCACTCGCTGCACGAGCGCTCGTGCAGCCGCCGAAGCTTCATTCGAAGCAACTATCTCGCGCTTTAGCACGCGCGGCTAACAACAGTCCATACTAACGTGTGACGAAGTATAGACGACCGAAAGCCCCTTGTGTGTCTACTGTGGCTCAACATTGGCTCTTTTGATACCCTGCTTCCTCTGGCTGGGACCAACTCGTCGACTGCCCGACCGGCAGGAGGTGGTTCCTTCGGTTCCTTATATAGGCACCAGCCCTCTGGCGGCGAGCCCTACTCGCTGCCACGTGAAATTGCGTGGTGGAGTCGAGAGGGGTCATCGGCGGGGTTGTCGTCGGTGGGAATCCACTTAAGCCATAAAGCTTTATTCATGAGGAGTATCGTGGACGCAAAAGTTTCACACATAGAGAAGGTACGGCCGTGGCCGGGGGTCACCGCGTGGACCACTGCCTGGTTGTCACAGCGGATGAGGGTCTGGGGTGGCGACACAAGGATTGCCATGAAAACTGCCCAGAGTTCTCTGTGAAACATCTTGCGAGGGTGCTTGTGATGACGGCAAGGTTCCCCTCTGGTAAGCACACTTCAAGTCCAGTCCAACTGGCGTCCGCAAACACTTCTTGGGTGACTTGCGCCAGAGCGAAAGAGCACCGTCGCGGGAAGGGTCGCAAGCACGAAAGAAAAAAGTTGAACCCACTCGAGGGGAGGTGGGCGGCCCGTTGCCGCGGCGATGTGGAGGGACGCAAGACATGGTAATGGGAGCCGTTAAGAGAAAAATAAAAGGTCCAATGTCCCGCTAGCCGTTCGTTGACCTTAATGGTCTGTGGTACCTTAAGGGCATCGAAAGTCCGGGGCAAGTTGCGGTAATGGCTGGGCGTGTGTGCCATACACTCGTTGGGGCCGTTGAGAAAAAAGCCCAAAAAATAATGGTGGGTGTGGGGTGAACTGTGAGTCCGCCGGGTTAATACGGAACCCACAACGAGTGAGGTCTTGAACAAAAAGGGAAGTGTGGTGCTCAAGAAAAGAAAAATTGGACTGAGCAAGGAGCAAGTTGTCCTAGTGGGACCAGGCCTAGAGTCTGCGGGCGCGCGCTTCGCGGGCCATCGCTGTGGCAAGACTCTGCATGAAAAAAGGCGCTGGCCGGATCACGAAAGGCAACACAGTATACTGGTAATAAAACCATCAAGATCCTGCCGCCAAACGTAAGCACGCCAGTTGCCATGGCTACGATACGTGAGTCCACCTTGTTCCTAAAATTTATCTGTACCCATTATGTATCACATCCCGAATTATTTCAAAATGGACTTCGATTACAGCAGCTAAGTCGCTTCTTAAAAGTCAACACGAAAACAGAAAAACGTGATTTTCTGAGAAGTCGTCTGATGTAGAGCTCCCCTTTTGACATTTTATTGTTATATTACTAGCTTGTAACCCACTTTACCAATATCTTCGAATGCAATTCAATTACTTTTCAAATTATTTGTACTCCACTTAATATAGTTAGTAGTAAAAGTAACTTAAATAATACTCTAAATACATTTTCAAATGGATATGTAGTATGTTATCTTAAATAATTTTGTTGAGTATTTGGCACAACACTGCTCTCGAACGCCGGCTAGCGTCCTGAATGGCGGCCAGCGGGTTCCAACCGCAGGAGAATACGACGAGAACGAAAGATGGGACGAACACGATCGGTCGACTTTGAGTTCTCCCTTTTGCCTGGGTTTAATCTTCACCCCGGCCAGTTTTGATCTGGATGAGCATCGCACCGGCGTGCGGTCGTGTACCACTACTGCGTGGTGCACGTTAAAGGCACCAGGCTATAGCAGTTGTACTGCACTGGCTAAATTTCTCATCTACAGCTGGGAGACAAGTCGCCCTTTGAGGAAGACTAAGTTCTAGGTTGTATAAACAGACACACACCCAATTGTTTGCCTTGTGTCTGTGTTGTAAATATTAAAAGGTTGTTGACTGTCCGCAGTTATTTAGTGTTGAAAAGGAAGTTAGTGAAAGATCGCGACTCTAAATATTCGTGCCAAAACCCGTGAGTGAGACCGAACTGCAGAAACTTCATCTTGTGATCGACTCGACGGCAACGACATAGAGCTCCATGGAGGTCGTAAACTAGAAGGGAAAGACTCTGCGAACACATTTAACCCGAGTCCTGGTACAGTCGGAGGGCGTATTGCAACTGACAGCAAACGTCTATGATCTCGAGGTATTGATCAAACGTCTGAACCTCCCTCGAGATCAGGGTGTCGAACCGGAACCGAACCGAACCGAACCGAACCGAAAACCGGAACAGAACCGTTATTTTTAGCCGAACCGGAACTGAACCGAACCGAAATCTTCGCCGCCATCTTGGAACTGAACCGGAACTGAACCGCAAAAAAATATAACGGTAACCGGTTCAAAACGGTTCACGGTAATTTTTTTTATTACAAAATGAGTGTTGGAGAAGTAAAAATTGGCAGCTGCATTTCTATGTAGTGATCAAATTGTCATAAACCGAATTGCAATGTACAACAAATTGTGGGTTTTCGTGGCGCTTTTGTATTGGTACTACGATTAATCGTGTGTCACGTGGTCAGGTGATGTCATAGTTTCAAGACATGCTGTCAAATAATGTCACGTCACGTGGCCCCGTTGCGTAGATTACTCACGGCGTCCAAGTCGAGTTAAATTCAGAACGTCAATTTCCCCCTCTCTTCTCCAACGTTCCGTCTGCTTCTTCCTCCCCGGCCTTCTTTTCCCCCGCCCTACCTTCTTGAGTTCCAACGGAATATAGATGTTTTAGCGTTGTTGAAACCGTGGCGTCATATGCCATCACTAAAGCCCATTTATAGAGAAAAGTAGCGACATCCTTTGAAGAATGACGCCTGCTATCTTGGGCCAAACCAGGCGGCGCTACCGTCGACGCGCGGGAGTAAAAAAGCAAAACATAAAGATAAAAGGTGTGAGCTTCAGAGGGGAGGGAGAAGGAATGCCTATGCTGTCGGAGAGCAGTGCATACTATGAGCTCATGTCGCCAATCAAATAACACCGACTGTGCAACGTCCCGGCTTTCATCGTCTTTCTTTGAGCCCATCCTCCGAGGCTGGTAGATCGTGACAGTGCGCTTTAGCCTGTGTGTATGTATTTGCTTGTCTTTCAGCCTTTGACTGCGCTCTGACTCAAGTATAGGAAGGCCGTGTGCTATCTCGGGCCAAACCAGGCGGCGCTACAGTCGACGCGCGGGTGTAAAAAAGATAAACCTAAAGATAAAAGGTGTGCGCGTCAAAGGAGGAGGGAGAAAATGTCGCTACCTTTTTTATTCAGGGGCATTAGCCATCACGACTTTTCACCGCGAGTCATGCGACACCGTGACGTACTCGGCTGTCATGAGCCTGAGCCGAGTGCTCGGGTTCCTGACTATCAGCATCGCCAAACATTCGTGCTGGCTCGTGTTCAATCAAAGATGAGAATAGCCGAACTCTAATAAAGCCTAAACCTCAACCCATCCTTTATTCTTTGCCAGCCGCAGCGCATCACTATGATGAACACTGGCGGCATACAATTAGCGTCAGATCACATTGCCGCCTGTTCTAATAGCGAGTTGAGGAGGGAAAAGCTGTTTCTTTCCTTTAATTTTTTTTGCGTCTGCCATTGAGCAGAGCACTAATGGGTGTTTTTGCAAGCTATCAACGTCAGGGATTCCCTCTTAGCGGTATTTACTGAAAGTGCAAAAATTGTTGCATGAACTATTTCGCATGTACACATCATTAAGGGCGGTGAAAACGATATTATGATTAAAAGAATTTGCATCTTGTATTTTTTACGTTGTTTTATCGTGTCCCGGAGGATAGAGAAAACACCTCCTTCATTAAAAATGTCACGATTCCGCTGCATAATGGCAAAGCAAAAGTCGAGCTTTTTCCCCCATCTGCAGCCCCAAGTGGCCGCCGAAGGAACTACGGCGAAACGATTACGTGACCTCGCTCGGCGCTAAGCTGCACCATAACGCCCGCTAATGTCAGCGGAGAGAGGAGAGGAAGCGTCCTCCGAGATAGCACACGGGAAGCTACACGGCACTCCGAATGACGTCACTGGGAGTGCGACCAGGTGTGACCCTGAAGACTGGGAGTGAGTTGAGGGGTGCCCGAAATGCCAATATTTATCTTTTTTTACGCAACAACTAGGACACGCAGACGAAATCGGTTTTCTGTTCTTTACTTCAGAAGTGTCAGAGGGCAACTTCCACAAATCTTTGACCGAAGTCCGGAAAGTGTTGCACCCCCCCCGTTTAAGGTACTCAAAATGTTTTCGTTGTTGCTGAACTGTCTGAGAAAGTTGTCCCCGAGAATAGAAGCATTGAAAAGACTGAATATGGCTTATTAATCTGACGATAAATAGAATTACAAGTTTGTAAGGCAGGGATACTTGAAAAGAAATTCTAGTGGCCTTTGACGGACAGTCGAAAGTCGGCAGCCGCTCAAATTCTCGCAGTTTTGTTTAAACTTTACAGTTTTTGCATGCAAAAATAAAAGAAATGAAGAATTACTGCAAAACAAATGAAAGTAATATAATTGTCGAATTGGCACCCCCAAACAAAGAGAGGAGTCCCCCAGAAATAAAAAGTATTCTGTTGAGGAGCATTGTCAAATGAAAAAGAAAAGGGGGGGGGGGGGGTTAAACACTTCTCTGTGTTGTAAATGTTCCTCTGCTCCGCATCTTCGGCACAGAGCAGACAGCGTGATCCTGAAAAACTACCTCGTTTGCGAAATCACCCCTGCCAGAAAGAGCGTTTTCGGGGTGCCAGACGCTCGCGCCGTTCCTCACGACGCTACACCAAGCAAGAATAATCTTTGCTTCTAGAATACATGGGCTGCACTGAGCGCAAACCTTCTGCAGTGTGCATTTTGCACCTCGGGATTTGATTTTCTCTTCAAGAAGAAATCTCTGACCACTCGCATAGAGTGCGATAATGTCATGTGCAAACCATGTTAAACAGTTCAGTTTTCTGTTAAAATGTGATGTTCTCAACACAATACTCCTTTTCACTTTAAGTGTAAGCGTATCAGAAACTAAAAAGCGAGCTCCGGGCTTTCAGCGCCCTAGCACGCGCGCTCCTGCAGTGCAAGTGGTCGGGACCAAAGGCTCGTGCTTGTCGCATAGTAAAGTAGAGATTTGGGCCAGTTTGTTCATTGCAAACAAAAAGCGCCGAAAAACTACAGGGACACAGACGAACGGAAACACGGCAAGGTGCACTCTCAACTGCAGTTTACTTCACACGTTATATAGCCACAAAAACCCTGTTTACCCTAACTGCTCAGCCCGCGTTTCAAAAATTCAAACTCATTTGTAGATAAACATAGAGACGTGTCACTTATACATTTCTTCTCCCTGGTCCTAATTTCATATGCCTCGTGTAATTCTCGCGACACTTTATCTTTGTACCTAGCCAAAATTTTAGTGTTTGTTTTGTAGCATATGCTGCATCTGGACTTGAAGGGGCCATGCAAAGCGTTCCTGGCCATTTTTTTTATTTGCATTGCTTTCGCTCGAATTAGTGGCGGGACTCTAGCAACACATTAAACATAAAATAAACAAGAAATCTGGCGTATTTCGAACATAATAGCTGAAAGGGGTTCAGAATTTTTAGAGCATTTTTTTTGTTGATGACGTTATTGGTCTGAGCCAATAGAGAACCTAAACGACAAGAGCGTGAAACAACCATGCGCAATCTTCCTAAGTGTTGGAAATTAACCTCCAGTTATGAAGATGTGAGCGCCCCACCAATTTAAGGGTGTTCCAAGCAAATGTACGAGTGAGAGTCACGTTCTTAAGGGATCAGAAGGGGTAGTTTGCGCCTATTTAGCCAGTTCTACCTCTAGAATTCTATGTCATCATTATCCGACGTTCCCCAGGTAGCACCGAGTTCTGGGCCAAAACTTGGCTTTTGTCTGGGAGTTTAGGGCATTGAAAAGCCCGAAGAAGCCAAAGCAGAGCCAAACCTGGCCTCCCTTGGCAACAGTCTGGGTATTTTGGCCCTAATTTGCCAAACAAGTGCCAAATTTAGGCTTCACTGCCTGGTAGTTTGGCTGTCATCTGGTATCTTTGCGCCTAAATCGCCTAACAAATGCCAGAGTTAGGCTTAATGCACGGTAGTTCGGCAGATATTTGGCATTTTTGGGCCAAAATCGCCAAACTTATGCCAAAGTTAGGCTTCACTTTTGATAGTTCGGCTGTCATCTGGCACCTTCGGGCCAAAATTGCCACAGATGTGCCAGAGTTAGGCTTACTACCTTGTAGTTCGGTTGACATCTGGCATATTTGGGCCCAAGTCGCCAAACTAGTGCCAAAGTTAGGCTTCGGTTCCCGATAGTTCGGCTGTCGTCTGGCAGCTACGGGCCAAAGTCGCCAAACAAGTGCCAAAGTTAGGCTTCGCTTCCCGATAGTTCGGCTGTCATCTCTCAGCTGCGGGCCAAAGTTGCCAAACAAGTGCCAGAACTAGGCTTAGTGCCTTGGAGTTCGGCTGATGAGGTATTTAATGTACGCGGGTGTACGCGGGTGGTCTTCATCTAAATATAAATATAAATCAAGTTTTATTCGGCTGGCCCCTTTATCTTATTTTGGGTGTCTCTTGATTTCTCCAGTCCAAAGGCGGGCTGAATGTTTTGGCGCGGCTGGACCAGGCTTTGCAAACGCAAATTGTGCCGGATGTTGTACTCGCGCGTAGGTACACACGCAAATATCGGGACGCGCCGTGAGACTGGTTCGACATTAAGGCGCGTTCACACCGGCGATGCGATCTAGTCGCGCGACAACTTTCATTGCAAAAGCGACCATCGCGGGCAAAAAGCGACGCGATTTGAGCAGTCGCTTGCTGACCCGACTTTTTGCGATGCGATCTAGTCGGGGAGAGGCTGAGCCAATCAACGGCGTTCGGAGCGAGAGTTCTTGAGAAGCGACTCGCCAACGAAGGCGTTGGACTCGCTCATCGCACACGCCAGAGTGACCATCCAATTTTTTTTTCGCGATGCGATTTAATTGCGTCGCGCGACTGCTTACGTTTCCGGTGTGAATGCGCCTTTACAGAAAGTGCTGAGATCGAGCTAGCGCTGCGAGAGACTGATGTGCGCATGTCTCCTCTACAGATATCAGTATTAGGCGGCGCATTGCAAAAGCGAGCGTGGCTCTGTGCGTGTCTTGCATTGTGACTGAGCACTGTCAAATCCTAGCGATAACAAAGAGCGGAAACGACCGGGGCTCCATGGCGCCGGTCCCGCATTACACTTGGGGAATTAAAATAAAATCCCGGAACTTGTACTATTTGAGCGTGTTGGTACTTTTTAAACATTTAGAAAGTGGAGACGCATAAGGGACGATACATACAAGACAATTTTTCAACCTCAACAACATTTCTTTTCGGCTTCAAGCTCAAAGCCCGCCCGCTCCGTGGGAGTACAGGAAAGGAGAATCTTGAGGGAAGGAGAGGAAGCGGAGGAAGTGTACGCGATCCCCCTGTCCTGCGAGGCCAGGTACATTGCGCAAATGGGGCAATGCCTCAACGAGCGACTCCGAGAACATCAAATGGACGCCGAAAGAGCTGCTTCGGATTCTCAGCGCCCGATCGTCATTCACGGGAGAAAATATCCCGGCTGCGCCCCTAATTTTGCCGGCGCGACAACCATGGGAGGCCACTGCAAGCGAGTCGGGAGAGAAATAATTGAGGCCTATCGGATGGCGACAAGCCCGCAAAACATAAGCACCCCTTCTATTTCGCTCTCAAGAAAGGAGATTATCTTTCTGAGGCCCACAATGGAAGCCGAACGCTGACAGACTAGGCAAGGCGCCAAGGTCACCAACAGAAGCGGCCTTTCTTTTCATTCCATTCCATTTCATTCCAGAGAAGGGCTGGGATTCCCCCGTCCCTTATTTCCCTACTGTTGAACTGGCCGGCATACACTCCCTCCCCTGTAGCTTTGACTGTACAGCAGGATTTTTTTTTATAAGTTGTTTTCGTTCTTTTTTTTTTACTCTAAAGCGTCGAGAATGCAGAGGGAGCTTAGCTGCTTTGTTGATGCCCCTTCGACCTCGCCTTTTGCAAATCCTCCCCGCCTGCTTTTGTGTCTTGGTGTGGCTGTCAGCGAGCGCGACAGCCGCCTTAAGCAAATCAAAAGGGTGGAGTGAAACGCGTGACCTCTCTACGTAGGACGCGTAGGACAAAAACGTTTGGACGAAAATTTGTCACGTGACTCTCTCTGTCACGCTGATGGGATCTCTGGGACTGTTGTTTTCGCCGTTTGCCCAGTTATAGAAACAGGCGGGTCACGTAGGTCCGGTTTTCGAAATGCGCTCTTCAGTGTTCTGTTGCTTCCGTGCGTTGCAGACGGGGCCGTGTTTCTTTCACCGGCGTTCGTGGAATTCTTGTGATGTGTTTGTTGGACACGCTTCGACAAAAACTGCTCTTCGCCGACGACGAGACGTCAGTTGAATGTGCGCAACCTTCTTTCTAGAGAGTGTTTGTGGGGTGCCTGAGTTGGATTATGCATCTATCAAGGATTAAATGATATCGCTATTTTATTAGTAAGTACACTGCAAGCATGCTTCTGATAGTAGTCCTGCTTTCCTCTCAATCTCTGCGGTTTTTTGAGTGATGAGTTTTGCTTGGCATGAGGGCAGTGTTAATTCTATTTTGTAATTTGCTTTTCGTTTTACAGAGAAGTGTGACCTTTGTGAATATGTCGACAATACACTGTGTGTAATGATAGTGGTTTAATAAACTTCTGGTAGCAATCGAAACAATTTTGTTTGTCCGTATATGTGATTGGATATGCAACAAATGTTATGAAACGTACACATACTTGCACGACGTTCGGCACTACTTCGGCACTCCTGTGGCAGACCAGAGAAAAGCCAAACTTTGGCACGTCCCAAATACCAAAATTAGGCGTTGCTCTGGCAGTTATGGCTGAAGTATGGCACCAACTTTGGCGCTCCTCTGGCGGACCAGAGAAACGCCAAACCTTGGCATGCCCCGAATTTCCAGATTAGGATTTACTATGGCAGTTATGGCTGAAGTATGGCACCAACTTTGGCGCTCCTCTGGCAGACCATAGCAACGCCAAACTTTGGCATCTCTAAAATACCCAAATTAGGCGTTGCTCTGGCAGTTATGGCTCAAGTATGGCACTACTATGGCACACCTGTGGCGGACCAGAGAAAAGCCAAACTTTGGCATGTCCAAAATACCGAAATTAGGCGTTGCTCTGGCAGTTATGGCTCTAGTATGGCACTACTTCGGCACTCCAGTGGCGGACCAGAGAAAAGCCAAACTTTGGCACGTCCCAAATACCGAAATTAGGCGTTGCTCTGGCAGTTATGGCTGAAGTATGGCACCAACTTTGGCGCTCCTCTGGCGGACCAGAGAAACGCCAAACCTTGGCATGCCCCGAATTCCCAGATTAGGATTTACTATGGCAGTTATGGCTCAAGTGTGGCACCAACTTTGGCGCTCCTCTGGCGGACCAGAGAAACGCCAAACCTTGGCATGCCCCGAATTCCCAGATTAGGATTTACTATGGCAGTTAGGGCTCAAGTATGGCACCAACTTTGGCACTCCTCTGGCGTACCAGAGAAGAGCCAAACTTTGGCATGCCATAGGATCGCCCAACTAAGGCTATAGTTAGGCACCGCACTTTGGCACGGATGAGTGCCATGGTGCAAAAACCTAACTGCGCCAAAGTTGGGCCCTTATGTTTGCCAGACCTTTGCCCAAGTTGGGCATTCCTCTGGCGTGCTACCTGGGTCTAGACCAATGTCGTCACTGAACGCTCATGTTTGACACTGATAGGCACGCCGTTCAGAAGCAGTATTTGGTTTTCTTCGTCCCTTTGCAATGCCCCATTAAGCTGAAACAATGTGTAGAAAAAGGGGATGTCCAAATTGTAAAGTTGTGCAGTATATATAACAGTCTCGCGATGATATGCTGCAGCCTCATAAAATGTTAAAGCGCGCATGACTGATAAAGCACGGAGTTATAAAATCAGGCCACAAAACAAGTGCCCGTAAAACCAAATATCACTTTAGCCTCCCAAGACAGTATTCTGCGAAGTTTCGAGCTCGTGCAATCCGATGTCCTAATGTGATTTAAATTAGAAATATATTGTCTGTTCTTTGCGATATTTATAAGTAATTAGGAACATCATTACACGCATCTCTACTAGAAAACTACGCACCATAACCAACCAAGTCCTGAACAGTAAAAAATCCGAGAGTTTCAAAACCGATTTTTTTTTTATCAGGGGCGATTATTTGCATGTTGAGAGCAGCAGCTTCTTTTCTATCTACGGTGTGTCGTTTGCTTCACTCACTTTTTCTTCTTCAAGTGCCCTAGTCCGTTGACACACGCCGACGGTTAAGTGGCTGTCGACCTATTGAGCCCGACCTATTGAAACGTCGGGCCACTAAATGTTTAGGACTTGGTTTGTGAAGGTCTGTATTTCTCAACTTTCTGACCCAACCAGACGGAGTTCCGTCAAACGTGTTTACGTTTAAAACATGCATCCCTATATAGTTCTTTTTGCAGTAAGGCGTCGTGTATGGCATTATTTAGAAGAATATAATTTATTATCTCTCTCTCTGCACATTTCGTGCATTTGCCTTAATCTATAACGTGAGCACACAGTTCTTTTTGGCAAACCCCGCGACCTGGTGTTTCACACTGCCAAACAGCGAACAAATAAGCACGTTCCGCAGACTTAACAGATGGCGTATTTTCGAGTATCGTCCTCCCGTGTCGGTCTGAAGCGGTTATGTGAACTTCATACAGTAAAATTTATTGATGACAATAACAAATATTTTCTTACTACCTGAAGGCTTGACAACATAAATAAACGGCCTATCACCATAAAGATATATATCATAAGTTAATGCACCTACAAATTATCTGAAATATGCTCTGCAAATTTCTTCCGGCGTTTTTATCCTCGAGAGCATGTGTATAAGTGATTTGAGAGAAACTTATGCATTTTTCTTTCATTTTGAAGCTGATTTAAATAACTTGTGTTCCTGACGCATATTCAACTTCTCAAACATATAGAAGTTTGTTGTTTCTTTTATTTGATGAACAACAATTTCATGTGTCTGTGGGCTGGATGAAAACAAAGTACATACACAGTGGCGCGTGGCAGAACTATGACGATTGCGCACGCAGACCGTCAGAAAGTGACCAATTAAGTAGCTGTAATGTCGAGTAGACTATGAAATACCACTTCTTTGTATTTAACAACAAATCACCAATTAGCAAGGGTGATGCTTATTTGCAAATTAAATTGACCGGCATCTTGTCAAGAACAAACATCAAACGCCAAGCTATGTCGAAAAGGTGCACTTCAATGCGCTCTATTTTAGGTCATATCCGAACTGAATACGAAGGTCACTCTTTTCTGCATTATTATTCGCCTGCATCACGGCGCTGAGTTTAAACAATATTGGTCAGGAAAGCAAGCGTTGTGCTTGCCGCTCAGAGTTTCTATAAAAGGTAGACTGAAAGGGTTTGTCCTAAAACTCTCCTGACATTTTGAAAATATTATTGCTTTAAGCTCAGTTGCATCGTCATCATATATATTGTGAAACGTATTTTATAATCTAGATTTCAGAATATATATGGCAAGAACGTGCCCATTTCATGGTTGTATTCACAAACTAATTTCTCAGGACAAGAGCACAGTAGGACTTGACTTTTAATATTGCAACGCAAAGGTTTACTAATCACGCGCATTTTAGACGACCCGCCAGGCTGATAACCTTTAGATTCAGGCAAAATATGTGCGACTGAGGTAAAAAGATATAGATGTTGAGTCATATATGTCAATCTAGCTTTTCATGTACTGTTTCATCGAAATTAAACAACGCAATTTAGTTTTGGTACCTGAAAAAAAGAAAAAGTGGATTCAACAAATGATTAAAAGCTATATAGTTACTCGTTCCACTCTTGAAAAAGTGCCTATTGCCAAACGAACGCGGAAAATATATTCTCAGTTTAGCGGTTCAAACCGGTTCGAACCGGTATTTTTCGCTCCCCGGAACTGAACCGGAGCTGAACCAAAATCCGTGAACCCGAACCGGAACCGAACCGATAAAAATTTCGGTTCGACACTCTGCTCGAGACCAGCTGAATGACGTCGACTCGGCGATTGTGGCTCGCATTCCGGAACAGGAGGCTGAAGCAAAGTTCACGCACGTCTTTGAGAATGGCGACAAGATTGTCACCCACCTGACGAAGTTGAAACAGAAAGGCAAAGCGGAGCCAAGAGAGCAACAACTCAGACAGTGGGCACTTGAACGAACATCAGAGCGATGTTCGGAACTTCTCATAGACGCTGCGAAGATCAGACTCCCAAAATTGGAGCTCATCAAATTTGACAAACACCAAAAAAATTGCTGTCCTTCTGGGAGAAATTTCAGACCGCCATCTTTGAGAATCAAGACCTATGGTCGTCAAAAAATTCAACTACTTGAGGTCAGCCCTGACTGGGCGTGGAGCAGCCGCCATTGTTGGACTGTAGCCAACACCTGAATGCTACGCCCAAGTCATCGAGCTCCTGCAGCAGCGACTCGGGAACCAGACAGTGCTGGTCCATTACCGCATGGAATGGCTCATGGACATCAATCAGGTGCTGTCATCACGACCTACTATATACGAGGTGTGATCAGAAAGTTTCGGGACTGATTTTGTAGCGTAAGAGAGGGCAGCACAGTGATGCGCGCGCAGCAGTTGAAGGAAGGGTCCTTCGTGTCTCCTTATACCAAAGAGCGTCGCTCTGTGATCTTTCGGAGCTGCGCTTCACGAGTTTTCGTGACCACGTGCATGGGTACAATCGCGATTTTACCATAGACTACAAACCAGAACGAAAGCGAACATCAATTATGCGTCAAACTCGACAAATATAAAACAGAGACCTGTGAAATGATATAGTAGGCTTATGTCAAAAAGCCATGAAGGGTGCGAGGTGTTTTAAGTCACACAAAACACACACTCAAACAAGTTGTCCAGAATCTTAGTCATAGCCTAATCGGGCCGGTTGACTCTTGATTCTCGTGCTTCGGCGAAGCCAGGGACTCGGGACCTCAGCTCCATGTCGACGTTCGTCACATGAGGTATCCAATTCCGTTGGCGAGACGTTCTGGTTGGTGCGCTGCGGTACCTTTGGAGCGACCTGAGAGGACGTCTGGGTTGAAAGTTGCATACTGTGCTGCTCACTTCTGCTGTCTATCTCGCCGTTTCTTCGTCCGGGCTGGAATCCTTCCGAGGTCTTTAGAAGATGCTGTCGGTTTCTCCGAAGTGACCTTCCGTCCTCCGTGTTAACTTGATAGGAACGAGGAGCCACACATCCTTCAACCTGTGCCTTCATGCTCCAGCCTTGGTCGTCGAGGATCCTCACAGTGTCGCCCTTTTGCAGCGCCTGTAGATGACTCGCGGTCCTAAAGTTCTGACTGTGCTTACGTACTTCAGGAGCCGGAAGTACCCCGAAATCTGGAAGTCGTCCACGGAGTCTCCTTCCCATCAGCAGTTCGCAAGGAGCCCGACCGTCCTCCAACGGTGCACACCGGTAGTTTAGTAGGCCCACCCAGAAGTCCTCGTTCATATACCTCGTCTTTTTCATAAGCCTTTTCACGACCTGAACTCCCTTTTCCGCAAGGCCGTTGGACCTTGGGAACCTCGGGCTGGAAATAACGTGAAGAAAATCACATTTAGCTGCAAATGTTTTGAAGTCACTCGATACAAACTGAGGTCCTCCATCGGTACAGACTTCAAGAGGAATTCCATGACGTGCGAAAATCATTGCTAGTTTCTCAATTACTTGACGACTCGTTGTCTGGGGCATGTACTCCACTTCTGGATAATTTGAATATGCGTCGTAAACTACCAGATAAGACTTTCCTGCCTGCTCGCAGAGGTCTACTCCGATACGTGCCCATGGTTGACGTGGGACTTCCTTTTGTAGAAGTGGCTCGGCAGGTTGTCGGTATGCGAAACGTTGACACGATGCACATTTGCTTATTTTATCGGAAATGTCTGCGCTCATGCCAGGCCAATACATCAAAAGTCGCGCTCGAGCTTTGCATTTATTTACACCCAGGTGTCCCTCGTGCAACCGTTGAAGCATTTCCTTTCTCATTGAACTCGGAATAACTACTTTGGATCCCCGCATTAGTATTCCATTAATGCAAGAGAGTTCTGCCGCAAATGGAGCCAGCGCTCCAGTGACGCTGCGGTTGTTTTCAATAGCGTCAAGTACTTGCCGTAAGTCGACGTCCTGTGCCGTCGCTTCCGCTATCTTGGACACCATTGCGTCACTGACAAGGCTGGTGAGGACGCTTGTCGCATGAATAGCAACATCCTCTAGTTCGCTTGTCGGACAGTTGTCCCTGGAGGCCCATATCCGAGAGAGTGCGTCGGCCAGGAGCAGCTCTTTCCCGGGAACAAACTGCAGAACGATATCAAACTGCATGAGCCTTAGAAAAATCTCTGTAGTCTGGGAGGCATATCGCTCAGGTTCTTTTGGGATATCGCCAGTAGTGGTTGGTGATCTGTCTCTACGACCACTTGATAGCCCGTGATAAAGTCTCGGAAACGTTCGCAGCCGAAAGTTATACCCAGAGCCTCTTTTTCTATTTGAGCATACCGCGTTTCACTGTCTGCCAGTACGCGCGATGCATAAGCAACCGGGCGCCAGTCTTTGCCGTGAAGCTGCAACAGCGCTGCACCAACTGCAAAACTTGATGCATCTGTCGATATCTTTGTTTTCTTTGATGGGTCAAAGATAGCTAGTACAGGGGCTGTCGTGAGCAGTTTGCACAGGTTCCTCCATTCTTTGTCGTAGACGCTGGTCCACTCAAAAACGCTGTCACGCTTGATTAGACTACGCAAAGCTTGTGTTTTCTCTGACAAATTAGGCAAATACTTTCCGAAGTAATTTACGGCTCCCAACATCCGTTGTAATTCTTGCTTGCATGTCGGGGCCGGCAAGTCTGTGATGCACTTGATCAAGTTTTCGTCTGGTTTTATGCCTTCATTGCTGATTATATCTCCAAGAAACCGTATACTTTCAACCCCAAAAACACATTTTCCAAGGTTGAGTGTAAGACCTGCGGTTTGTGCTGCCTGTAGGGCTGCACGAAGGCGCTTGTCGTGCTCTTTCTGTGAAGCACCCCAAATCAGCACATCATCAATGTAGACACGCGTCCCCTCAAGCTCATCGAATATACATGGCTCATAGTTTTCTGAAACACTTCAGGGGCGGAAGAAATTCCAAATGGTAGTCTTAAGAAGCGATATCTGCCAAACGGCGTGCTGAACGTGCAGATTTTGGAAGTTGCATCATCCAATGGAATTTGGTGAAATCCGCAGTTAGCATCTAATTTGCTAAAGACTTTGGCACCCGCAAGTTCGGCTTCCATTTCTTCTCGACGGGGCAGTTCATAGTGCTCGCGCCTTAAACTCTGATTCACGTGCCGTGGGTCCATGCATACGCGGAGGCGTCCGTCTTTTTTCTGACAATAACAAGGGGACTCACCCAATCTGACGGCTCGTCCATTTTGGTGATGATGCCCTCGGCCTCCATGCGGTCCAACTCAATGCGTAGAGGGGCCCGAAGAGCGTGTGGCACCCTTCTCGGCGGCAGAGCCACTGGCCGTGATCCCTCTTTGAGAGATAAAGCGTAAGCTTGTTTAGTACACCCAAGTCCTCTAAAAAGTGAAGGAAATTCGCTCACGACGTTCTGCTTGAGTTCATCGGATGCAGATACTGAAAGGACGCGTGACACCAGTCCGAAGTGCTCACATGCGTGTAGGCCTAAAGGCTGAACTCCATGGGACGAATATGCTGCGAATAGCCGACGAATTTTGCCCGGCGGCTTTTGCTCTGCGCGTGGAATCAACACAGTAGCTGCTACGTCGCGCGCAAAGCGAGCGTGCTGTCGGGCGGCGTTCGCCACTTATTCGTCACATAATAGACCATTTGCAGCACTCCCAAGCGCCCCGGCCCGCACTCAAGGAATCATGGGAACGGTGTTCCTTCAGCTTGGAAAGAGAAATTTATTTACAAGTTGGGACAACAGTACACAAACAAAACGAGGAAACGTGAGGCACAAAGAGGACGCATGCGAACGTAAACAACGACTAGAAGTCGACCTCCCGGGCGCGATACAAATATGTACAGTGTTTATCTGAACACGGACGGCAAAAAAGGATCACAGACACATAAAAAATAAATAGCAAGTAGACTAGAACGGCTCCAGCCGCTACGCTACGAAAAGGTGCGTGAAAACATAATCAATCGAGGCACCACCGAACTTGTAGCACCACTCTGCGGCCTGCAACGCCAATGAAGTCCGCATGCCACCTCCGGAGAAACTCCTCCTCCCCAAGGGCAAAAAGTGCGTCCTCGAGGTGGGAGAGGAGCAGTGTCCGGAGCCGTCGCAGCAACGGGAACATCAGGCCGAGACGGCGCTGGCGGCCCACAGCAATGTTCCTCTGTTGCCACAAGACGTAGCAGGTGGCGGCAAACACCAGACCCGCACTCCGGTGTCTAGCGTAGAAGTGTCTGCTTAGTGGCAGCGCAAAGATGCGACTCACAAGAGTCCACAGAGTTTTAGCTACAACGCACTCAAACACCGCGTGGGTGTTGGTTTCAACCTGCCCACAGTTGACACACAAATTGGAGTTAGTGACACCCCATCGTGCTAGACGGTCACGGGTAGGTAGAACGCCCCACCCAAGCCGCCAATGAAAGTCTGCAAGGCAGGGAGGGATGTCTGGGGAGAAAGCGCTTGTCCAGTTTGCAGTCCGACTTTGAACCCGGAGTAGGAGGGGCACCTTCGGCTCGCAAAGGGCCTCACAAAGACGTGAAACAGGTACATCACGGACGTCAGAGTCAGGCGTGGCCGCTTGTAACTGCTGGTAGACCTGAACTACCGTCGCGTAGAAAGGCAATGGGGACTCCGCCGTCGGGCACGAGTTCCCTAGCCCCCGAGGCACCAGGACGCGACGGTGGGTGCTGAGCCAGTACAGCGTCAGGCTCCGGCCGGGATAGTCAGGGGCGTCTAGGATGTCCAGGACGTTCCGAAGGGCAAGTAAGCGGCTAAAGGTGACAAGGCAGGGGATGCTCAGGCCCCCATCAGAGCGCGACATTCGAAGGGCCGAGCGAGCGACCAGCTCAGGGCGCCCATCCCAGAGGAAGGCAAAAATCACGGAGGTAATGCGGCGGACGACAGACGGAGGGGGAGAGCGACCCGTGAGGCGAACCACAGCCGGGCGCACAGCACCGACTTCACGATATAAGCTCTATCGCGCTGGGGCAGGGAGAAACGCGAAGCCACGGTGGCTTTGTGCACGACGTCTGTCGCAATGCTGTTCCATGTTTCTGCCGACACACCAGAACAGTCAAAGAGAACACCTAGGACCCTGACAACCCTCGTTACCATGATGCCACCCGGAAGTGGGTCGGCAAAACCACCAAAGAGAACGGCTCTACTTTTGGACGTGTTGAGCCGGGCCCCTGAAAGGACGGCGTACTCTTCATACAGCCGTAGGGCTGATATAAGGCTCCCGGAGTCCCGTACGAAGAGAGAGACGTCGTCCGCATATGCGGATACTTTGATGGATCCCGAGCCAGGAAGAGGGAAACCACGTACCGAGGGTTGGTCGTGGATTCGTCGGAGAAGCGGGTCCAGGCAAAGGACGAAAAGTAAGGGTGACAGGGGACAGCCCTGGCGTACCCCTCGCTCAATGGCAAAGCACGGAGTAATCTGGCCATTGACAACGACGTCACTGACCAGGTTCACATACAAAACCTCAAAGAGGCGCACGAAATCTGGAGAGAATCCATACGTCCGGAGGACCGAAAACAAAAAGCGGTGGTCCAGACGGTCGAATGCCTTCTCCTGGTCTAGGGAAATGAAAGCGCCGGAAAGGCCGCTGGACTCTGTGAGGTGGAACATGTCACGCGTTAGCGTGAGGGACGAGAATATGCTCCGTCCAGGAACAGAGCAGGTCTGAAAAGGGCTTATAAGTTCTGGTAACACGTCGCGAAGGCGGTGAGCGAGAATGGTGGCCAACAGTTTATAGTCTACGTTGAGGAGGGTGACGGGCCGCCAGGCCTGCGGTGTGGAGGGGTCGCCAGTCTCCTTCGGGACGAGGACGATGCGACCACGCCGGAAGGAGTCGGGAACGTTGCCGCCTTGAAGGAAAGCATTGAAAACGGCGACTAGTGCCGTGCCAACCTGGGGCCAAAATTCTTTGTAAAACTCTGCAGGCAGGCCGTCGACACCTGGCGCAGAACCCATCTTCATGCCCCTGAGAGCCTGGTAAGCCTCGAATGCGCTGACAGGGCGGTGAAGAGTATCACGCAGGTCGGGCGGGACTTGAGGTAAGGAACCACAAAACTGTTGTACGAGGACATCGGATGTGTTCCGGGGGAGTAATCTTCCATCCGGAACAAGGCTGCAAAGTGTTCGAAGAAAACTTTCGCGATGTCAGGCGGATGGGACGACTGGAAGCCATCTGGTGTGGTGACAGACGGAACCCAGCCCGGTCGATCTTCGCGGCCCCGAGAGACGCGAAGGTAGCGGAGGACCTCAGGGTCTGACACGGGACGTCTGTCCCAGGGTTGCAGTGCCGCAGTTCCTGAACTTTCCCGCAGAAGGCGAGAGTACCTCGCCCGCAACAGGTTCAAGTACTCAGACATGAGAGGCGTGAAGGTACCACCGCGCTTAATGATGCGGATGCGTCGCAGGACCTCATTAAGCTTGTGAGAGAGTTGACGCCGACTCCACTTGCCCTCGCGGACGCACAGAGAACGCCACAACACCTTCAAGCTGTCCCACCGCGCGGGATCCGGGCCCATGGCACGTTGTGCCTCAGTGAGCGCTTGTCGGAGTGACTGAACCGCTTCCCTATCCCGAAGAAGCCGCACGTCAAAACGCCAAAGGATGCAGCGAGGCTGTTCGCCCCCAGGAACGGACAAGGAAATCAGGACAGGACGATGATCCGAGATGTACCCCGCCGCAGAGGGAAACGAAAGGGTCTCACATCGAGTGAGACATGTAGCAAGCCAGGTTGGGAGGTACACCCGGTCTAAACGACTGCTCGAGCCCGCACGAGACCACGTGGGCGTAAAAGAGGAGCCGTGTAACTCGCACCAAGCGTCTCGCAAGTCGAACTGTTCAATGAGGCGACGAAGCTCACGAGCATTCCAGTTAGCCCTACCCTGACCTGGACCCCGAACATCCCGGTGAGCGTCTAAAACACAGTTAAAATCCCCCAAAAGAAAGAAGGGGTGGGGCTCCAACAAATATGCATCTAACTCTCGAAAAAAGCCATTCGATAAAGACATATGTGCGGGCGCATACACATTCACTGCGCGCAAGCGATGCTGACCAAAAAAGAAATCAAAAGCAATGACGCGCCCAGCGGGATCAAAAATGCTGCGGCATCCTCGACTGAGCGCTCGACGCAAGATAAGAACGCCGACGCCGCGACAGCGCGTGTCTCCGAAGGAAAAAAACAGTCAAGACCAAAGCGATCACGAAAAGCAGTGCTGTCGCGTGTAGAAAAAAATTAGTTTCTTGTAAAAAGACAAGATCTGCACCAACCGAGCGCGCGAAGTGGACGACCTCACGCTGCTTATCGGGGTTTCTAAAGCCCTGGACATTCAGCGTGAGGACATGCAGCAGCATGGCCATAAAAATAAAATTCATTAAAAAGGACAACTTAAGCGAGCATACCGCACTAGAAGACCAGAGAGTCGGAATAGTCCTCCGAGTCGGATGGCTTTGCGTGACCCAGGCGTTTCTTCTTCGTCGAGACTCCGGGGGCGTCAGACCCGCTGCTGGTGCTTGTGAGGCCGCGTTTCGTTTCAGGACGGTCGTAGCACATGGCGTCGTCGTCGTCAGACCTTGGGTCCACAGACGCGTCACTGTCCGGTAGCGGCACCAGCGTGCCGGGGGATGCCGAAGCCGGAGGCAACGTAGGTGATGGGGGAGGGTTCCCTTGGCCCGGGGTGACGTCGGCGATCTCAGCTGCGTTGGGGCAGGCGATGAGGGGACTCGGGGTGGCGTCCTCGGCAATGAGGAGGTCTTGTCTGGCGTCACCAGCCTGCAGAAAATGCGGGGCCGACGTTTCCACGTGCGCAGGAAGCATATCGGAGGTTGAGGGCTCTGCCGCCGGTGGGGAGACTCCGGGGGCAGTGGACGAGCGGGTGATTGCAGAAGGCGGCTTGGCCGGCTCAGGGGGGCCGGGAGCTTGGGACGCAGGTGGCTCGGGGGTGTTGACCGGTGGCGGAGATCCACGGCGGGACTCTCTGGCAGCTGCCGAGTACGTCTTGCGCTGAACGCAGTCAGTGGTGGCGTGGGCGTGGCCGCAGCGTTGGCAGGGCGCAGCACATCCTTCTGTCGGGTGTCCGAAGACGCCGCACCTGTCACAGCGGGGAGTCTTGCAGGCAGGCCCGAAATGGCCCTCCTGACCACAGCGGCTACAGACCCGGCGCATGCCGCGGTAGTCCACCATGACTCTGTGGCCCTGGATGTGGATGAAGTTGGGCACAGGCTTGGCCATCTCCAGCTTGACCACCCGCGTGCCCGTACGGATATCCGGTCGGTCACGGTAGGTGACGTGGCTCAGGCCTTTTACCTTGCCGTACTGCCCAAGGACCTGGACGAGGGCGTCTTCGGACACGTACGGCGGGAGTCGGTAAACCGACACGTGGACGACGTGGGCCCCGACCGGTTCGAGTGGGACCTGGACGTCACCGAGCAACAGGTGTCCCTGTGCTACCAAACGTTGGGCAGTGGCCATGGAGTTGACCGCTGCCATAAACCTTGCACCACCATGGTGCTGAAGGTACTGAAGGCCGGCGTCGCCGACCACGTGCTGGAACGCGTCCATGATGGCGTCCACTGGCGTGTCCACCGGCACGTTGATGACGAAGCACTGCGCCTTGGACGGCGCCGCTGACGACGTCGAAGCCGCCATGTTGAAGTCCGAAGCCCCGGGGACCGCGATGTGATCCGGGTCCCAGGGAACGCTGAAAAACTGGAAGGCACCACGCTACTGATCGCTAATTTACGACCAACTCCATGGTTACACAGATTTTGAGCGTAATTCGGAGTCACCCTGAACAAGCGCCTGATATACCCCAGTGACCTGTCATATCACTTTTAAAATTGCTCGTCAACGGCAGCATTTTTGATACTGCGCATGCGATCCACCTTTCAATCTGGCTGAGCTGCAGAAATCTCTTACAATATTATCATTCTCGTGATTGTTGTTTGAGCAGGAATTGCTTAAAAAGCCGATAATTCACTACAACAAAAACCAGGATTTAGCTCGGAGTCCACGGGGCTGGTTTATTTTTTTTTATTTAATTTAATAAATACTGCGGATGGTTTTTCACCATCCTAGCAGGAGAGGGTTACAACATGTTTACAAGAAAGGAGTCAAAACTATTGGATGTTGAAGCGTTCACACAGTCTGACGGCAGTGAGTTCCATTCTTCAATGGTTCGTACAAAAAAGGAGTACTTAAATATATTATTTCTAGGAGCATATTGTCTGACATTTTTTGAGTGGTTTAGCCTTGCTGAGCGCTGAGGAGGTGGCTCAATATACAAGTCTTTACTTAAGCCAGTTTCGTTATGATAAAGTTTATAAAAAAAACTTAATCTTGCAAATTTCCGCCTGGCTTCGAGAGATTCTAGCCCAGATCTATTCAACATTTCAGTAACAGAGGAGAGGCGCCTAAAATCAGAAAAAATAAATCGTGCACTTAGTCGCTGAATCCTCTCCACTTTTTCTATATCTTTCTTTAAATATGGGTCCCACACAATTGACGCATATTCCATAACTGGGCGGACTAGGGCTTTATAGGCTGAAAGTTTGACAGTCCAATTGCACGCTCCCAATTTCCTTCTTAAAAAACACAGTTTTTTGTAGGCCTTGGCGCAAGTATTATCTATGTGGGTGTCCCAGCTAAGTTTCGTATTAATAGTTAGACCTAAGAATTTTACGTCATTCACAGATTCAATGAGTTTATCGCGGACATGATACGTATATTCGATAGGAGATTTTTTGTGTGTTATTGTAAGAGCGCATGTTTTCGAGTAGTTTATAACCATCTTCCACCTCTCACACCAGTCAGCAATTTTACACAAGTTTTCGTTAAGCGATAATTGGTCCGAGGTGTTAAGGACAGTAGTATAAATCACACAGTCGTCTGCAAACATTTTCACAGTCACACCCGAGTCAAGGTCGTCAGCTATGTCATTGACATATATCAGGAACAAAAGGGGTCCCAAGACAGACCCTTGGGGAACACCTGACAGGACATCAAGATTTTGCGATTGACAACGGTTAATTTCTACAAACTGCGTTCTGTTCGTCAGATACGCGGAAATCCAGTTCACAAGGCGGGGAGAAATTCCTACACGCTGCAGTTTTTTTAGCAGTAGATAGTGCGGTACCCTATCAAAAGCTTTTGATAGATCCAAAAATATCGCATCAATTTGTTTCCTTTTGTTGATAGCATTGGCGAAGTCATGTACGACTGATACGAGTTGAGTCGTGGTTGACAGCTTTTTTCTAAACCCATGCTGAAAGTTGGCTAATATGTTATTGGATTCTAAAAACGAAGTTATGTGGCTGGAAATTACGTGTTCGAGCAGTTTGCAGCAACTGCTGATTAATGATATCGGCCTGTAGTTCGCAGCCAGCAGTTTGCTCCCGTCCTTGTGCACCGGCACAACCTTCCCACACAGCCAATCAGGAGGCAGGCATCCCTGTTCCAAGGATGCATTGAACAAAACATACAAATACTGCGAAATCATGTCCGCATAACGTTTCAGAAAGGCGTTGGGGATACCGTCAGGGCCAGAAGACTTTTTTACATCAAGTTTTAAAAGGAGAAGGCGAATGCCATTTATGTTTAAATTTATGTCTTGCATTACATTAGCTGAAAAAGAAAAATGTTCGATTGTATTTTCGGTTGTGCCCCGACGACCAAAAACACTATGAAATGTGCTGTTAAGCTCATTGGCAATTTGGCTCATTAGCATTTTTAGCGTTTCTAACTTAATATCAGCATGATAAGCATGATAATAATGTAAGAGATTTCTGCAGCCTATCCAGGTTAAAGTATGGACAGCATGAACAGTATCAAAAACGCTGACATTGAGGAGAAATTTTTAAAGCGATATGACAGGTCACTGGGGTATATCAGGTGCTTGTTCAGGGTGACTCCGAATTACGTTCAAAACCTGTGTAACCAAGGATAGGGTCGAAATTACCGTTGACTAAGGAGCTGAAGGAACACCGTTCATATGATTCTTTCAGCGCGGGCCGGGGCACTTGGGTGATATAGCAAATGGTCTATTCGTTCCATGGAGTTTAGCCTTAATAAGGCAATATTTCCTTTCTTCACGACGAAAAACGTAACAGGCTCTTTCTTTTTTGCCAACTTGCAGGGGTAATGTGACTGTTCCGAAATGTTGGATCACTCCTCCTTCGCAGTTCATAAGGAGTATCTTGCAAGGGCTTGGCGCCGTTTTGTTACTAACCTTGCGGAAGAAAGAATAGGGCAACAAATTCGTCTGGGCTCCGGTGTCAACTTTCACGTGCACCGCATGCCCTGCTAGATGCACCGTGATTACCCAGTCGTCTCGACCAGTTGACACACAGCCGATGTTGACAGACAAGATTTGAAAGTCGTCATCGGATTCATCGCACGATCGCTGCTGGTTGTGTTTTTCGACTGGTCGGAGCTGACAGTTTACTTCTTGAATCGCTGGCTTTCGCCCGCAGAATGCAGCAAAGTGGGTTTTTTTCTTGCATATTCCGCATGTCTTTCCCCAGGCTGGTCACTTTCTCGGTTAATGGCTTCTATTGCAGTGACTGCAGTGACCTTGTCTGGTCCCAGTAATACGCTGCTCCCTGGAATACTTCTGCACAGCGGTGACCTTCACGTCCTTCTTCTCCCATGTGCGGTTTTGAAGGGCTGCCAACTCTGCCGCTTTGCAGAATTCAATCGCTTTGTCAAGCGTGAGGTCTTTCTCCCGCAGGAGCCTCGTTCTCAATTTCGTATCTGCTGTGCCGCACACCAGCTGATCTCGCACCAAGGAATCTTTCAGCTCACCGTTAATTGCAGGTTTGCGCCTTCCGCTGTACGTCTCGCAGAAACTGCTCAAAAGGTTCGCCCTCTTGCTGTTGCCGTGAACGGAACGCATAGCGTTCGAACGTTTTGTTCCGCCTTGGGGTGCAGTAGTCTTCGAACGTCAGCACGATGGCGTCATAGTCTTCCTGCTCTTCTGCCGACAGGCCGAAAGTGTTGAAAATGTCGATAGCTTCTTGACCCGCCACGTGTAAAAACAGCGCTGCCTTCTGCGCCTTGCTTCGTGGCTTTGCGGTAGGCGTGGCCTTGAAATACAGCTCGATGCGTTGCCGAACTTTCTTCCAGTTTTCGGAGGCATTCTCGGACAGCACGAGCTGTTCTGGCAGCGGTAGCAGGCTTTCCATTCTGCAGGAAGCTCCAAGCTAGCAGGGGCGAATGAATGTTCACCTGAAGGCAGAGTAGGAAATGTCGGCTTAGCAGGGCCGAACGTTCCACCTCACTTCTGACACCATGTTTAGGAATCAGGCCGTAGACGTGGCAGCTGGAACGAGACTGATCTCTCTAATGTACGCAAGCCCACACCTCGGCTCGGGCCAACAGTGTTGCCAGCCTTAATACCGAGGCTTTTCCGGTGCACAAAGCCAAGCCACATGGCAAGAATGTGTCGCGGCACGCTCTATTGTTACAGGTATTTAGGTATTCGTGCATACATTACGCATACACAAACAAGGTATTCACGCATACCAATCTTACACGCTGTTGCTTACATGTGCGGTCACCTTTGCGGTTCATTTACAGTTGGAGACAGACGTGTCCACAAAAAGCTTCCTGTGTGCCATTAAGAGACTTGTGTCGCGGAGGTAGTTAGGCGGTGTCATTTATTCGGATACCGCTTGAACTGTTTGAGATACCCTGACAACTTGATGTGAGTCATCATTTTGCCGATGATAGAGTGGTGGCTTAAGGCCGGTTCACACTCTTGCGACCGAGTACGACCGAGAGAGACCAGACCGGTTTTAATCCTCTTGCGACTTCTTAGGACCGGATGCGCTGGCGGCGGAGCTGGTCCTAAGAGATCGCAAGAGGCTTAAAAACCGGTTTGATCTCTCTCGGTCGAACTCGGTCGCAAGAGTGTGAACGGGCCTTTATTGTCGAACGAGCGCCATGGTGGGGATGATTTAATGAGAGGTTCGTGAGCTTGGTCAAAGTGTCATTGGGGAGAGTAATTTGGAAGAAATGCCTGGGCGCGGAGGAATGGGCAACATGTCTCAACTCAACTGAAGCCATGGTGAATTCACTACCACTGACCTCTGTCTACATCGTGGTTGGAAAGGGCGACCCCCGCGCCGGCAAGCTTTCTTATCGGTAGACGGCCGACGGCGCGTCCGGCGTCTGGTGGTGAGCCGCTCGCTTCGACTCCGGAGACTTTTCGCGGTCTGTGGCGACAAGAAAAACGGCTGTTAATTTATTTAGGAGGACGTGGTTGTGGAATACTTTGAGAACTGAGGTCTGCTTAGGCTGGTCACCAAAAGCAGTTTCCTCCCCTACTGAAAAAAACCATTTGAAATTCAAACTGGTCGACCCGTTTGAATTCAACGGGTGGCAAACTTGTCTATCTGTTTGGATCAAACGTGATTATGGGATACGGGTACCCATTTGAATCGGCACCCGTTTGATACGGGTGCTTGTTCGGTATGGGTGCCCGTTCGACCAGCCACGTGACCACACATTTGAACGCGCCATTTGGATAGGTAAATTATTTGCTAGCCCTAAATGGGTATCTTCCGGAAGGTTGGATATCTTAAGCTTATTTAAGACATCCCGAAACTCAGAAGCCTATTTATATCAGGGTGAAAACACGTAGATTAAATGTGCTCGCGCAGGTGCTTGCTAATGGGCAGGAAAACAGACCCAAAAAATTGTCTTAAATTCTCATAAAAGTATATTACAGCCTATTCCGTAGACAAGTACAAACGTGCAAGCGATCTGTGAAATGTAAAGAGGCACTCTATGCTTTTATACAACTGAGAAGATTGTAAAGCAAACAAGAACCGACGCAATTCTAGACTATAAGGGCAGACCTTCGGAAAAAATTACTCTCCCGGCTTCCGCAAGAACAGACGCTGCATAATTATATAGATAATCTCGACGTGTACCCGTAGAAGAACGGTCAATCGTTGCCAACAAGTAGGTAGGAATGCACTTACCATAATAACAGCGGACTTGAAAGATGTAATCCGAGATAAATGTCGACACCGTGAAAGCAGGAAAACCACACAGACACTAAAACGAGAAGGAAGGCTCCTCGAAGTTTCAACACGATGCGGCGCAAAAGCTGTCATTTGCCGAACCCCAGCCAAACCGAAAGAATTCCTGACTTCTTTGGAGAATCGCTTGTTGCCGCTATGCGCGTAGGACTTTTCGAACATTTGGTGCACATCCCATACGTTGTCGAGAGACATCCTAAGAAGACCGCAGGGACAAGCGGCAGATCGAAGCAGGCAGGACAAACGAAGTTGCAACGGACAACAAGCAGACAGAGAAAAAAGCGACCGCCAAAGCGGGCGCTGCCGGATCTGGGTATAGGGGGTATTCACTGGACGCCATATTTGAGGTCACTGTTTAGAGCGCATGGTCGGAACGAGCTCACACTAATAGGCTGCTAGGACCGGTAATCTTGATGGAGTGGAATGCACGTTGCAAAAGAACTGCTGAAGCTCGCTGTCAGCGCGCGCTCAGCAGTCGCGCACACAGCTATGGCCGCCAGTAAATACTCCCCATACTTATCAGCGTGTAGCGTGCCCTCTCCTCTCTCTGGTCACGTGACAGAGCTGACCAGAGAGGAGGAAGGGGGCGACGGCGAGGTCAAGACGCAGGACACCGGGACACCCCCACCCCCTCGCTCCACCCAACCCTATCCTCATGCATTCTATAAACAAAAACATAAAAAAAACTTGCGGTTGGCCTTTCGTGGCAATGCAGTCAATGCTAGGGGAGAGGGTGCACCGAACGCTGTACACGCGCTTTTCTCCTCTCTTCGAATTGCCACTGCACGTCGCGTTTGCAGCCTCGGATAGCAGGCGAAACGCGCGCATTTCAGCACGCTGGAATGCTGGAAATGGCATCGGCCAGGAGCTCGGCTTGCGCCCGAGCCAAAAAAGCACCCAGCGCGAGCTCGTAATTTGACTGCTGCAACGGCGGGCCTGCTCTCGCAATGCTCGATGTTCTTGCAGCCATGTGTTCGCGCGTTACCTTCGTTAAGGGGGATTCAACCGTTCGTCACTCAATGGGCAAATTTCGCTACACAAACCTGAGTTTCAGGAATGCACGATAGTATTCATTCTTTTGGGGGTTACTTGTGATAACGTAATGAAGGTTGTACGGCCCTTGGATTTTTCGTTTAGAGCGCTGAAGATTTCTAATAAAATCCAGAAATATGACCGTTTTGACTGTTTTTAGCGCGTTTTGAGTCATTTTTGAAAATACAATTATTTAGAAGACAAACGAGACAAAACGCTTGGCCGTACGTACTAGGGGTGCCTCTAATCTTAATTTTAAGACCATGACGAGAAAGCAAAATATTGTTGTATTTGCGTATTTGTGTAAATAAAATCACCCTGTTAATTTTATTTCCAACTTGTTAAACGAGATGGCGACACTAGTACTAAATGCCTCAAACCGGAGATTTTCTTGCTGTTGCTGTTGTTGTTTTTCTCTCGAGCTCGAATTCGACCGCGATGTCTCGTTGCTCGTGGATCGGTAGCACGTGTAGCGAAAGCTCACGCCGTAAAGCTCACTGATCGTGGATTCAATCCACCGCCTCTGCCCGTTTCAATCTGGATGAGCATCGTACCGGGATGCTGTCGTGTATCCCTATTGCCGCATTGCGTGATGCACGTTACAGTTGTCAGACAAGCAGTGGTATACTGCACTGTCTTTCATCTCCAACGAAGACACCAGATGCCCTTAGAGCTGGTTTCCCGCTGTATAAACATAGACACAACAGAATTACAATTGATGGCTCCGTTGGTCGGCACTTTTTGGTCGTTGCAAAAAAGTGTAACTAGTCATCAGCTGACTCCTAGCGAAAGGCCTGATAAGGCTCTGAAGGCGATACTTTTGTTGATTCTTTTTTTTGTGTGTGTGCTATGTTAGCGCGCGTGGTCAAACGCTTGCATACGCTACAAGCGTGGCTCGTAAGATCGTGCAGGGTTGAACTGAGATATCCTAATATGTAGGGTGATGCCACCCTTTGTAGTACCCGATGCCGACAGCACGCGCTCACGGGTAAACTACAAATAAATCGACGAAAACAAAATGTCGCCATAGCACAGTCAGCGCCACAAACACGTGCCGGGACACGCTCTTTCACACGCTTCTGAACAAAAAAAGAAAATTAGAAGTGTGGAACAAAATGGCCAGATGTCTCCACCCTAAGCAAAGCGCACATGAAGGCACCCTACTAATATGTATTTGGAAATAAAAAAATAGTTGAATGAGTTGCAAAGAAGTTTAAAATACTTATTCCGAACAACATTTATTTTATGAAACGTTATTTGAGATATCTTCATTCTCTGTAGATCTTGTTTGGTGGCTAGTGGATATGAAAAACAAAAAAAGAAGCATGATTTTTTTATTATTTTGAACAATTACAATATATTTTCTTAACAAACAAACATGTGCTTACTCTGAGATGCAAATTTAATTTTGACGTTAACGTTTTGGCGCCCGAAATAATTTTTTTTGTTGTAAATTGAACACTTCCAGTTTTGCGGATTACTAAGAAAACCAAACGGACCATTAATAGGTAGAAAATACGTTTCTACCTAAGGTGAGGCGTACGTTTTTTTTTGTTTTTTTTTCTTCACCTTTCTCATTTTTAGGCAAAATCAAATTAACCCCTAAATAACTTTAGTGTCTTCATAAGTAACCTCGGGAGTTCACTATGCTATTGTCCGTTATAAACACCTCTTTCAACAGTGGTCTTACAATGTCATGGTGGAATGAGGCGGTGCTACCTTACCAGTCTGGAAACAAATTTGGGGTGTGTGTATGTTTATACAGCCTAGAACATAGTCTGCCTCAACGGGCGACTTGTCTCCCAGCTGTAAATGAGCAATTTAGCCGGTGCAGTACAACCGGTAGCCTGGGGTCTTTAACGTGCATCACGCAATAGTGACACACGACCGCACTCCGGTACGATGCTCATCCAGATCAAAACAGGCAGGGGTGGGGAATGAACCCAGGATCCCTGGGTTATACAGCGCAAGCTTTCGCTCCACCTGCTCCGAGCTGGTGTGCTCTAGCCCAGTCGGCCACCGATCCTTTTTTTTTTCTTTATTGCACTTGGCCACAGATCTCTCCTTCGATGTGTTTGCGTTTGTCTTGCAAGCGGCGTCAAATGCGCCAGCGCACGAGGCCCGTGTCTCGAGCGGCCCTTGCAGGCAGTTATCGGCACAGTACTGAAATAAGCGGCCCTTGGAAGCGAATGGCAGCGGAGCACCCGCTCCTCGCACGTGTCTTGCGTGTTTCGACAACAATGGTTGGCGGTACTTGTAAGCGTGAATTTTATCAAAGGAATTTAGTCTGCACTTGCCGGCAGCGCCTTCAACTTACGGAATTTACGAGGATAACTCGAGTGCAACATGGCTTTGTGTATTTGAGTGGTTCTTTTTCGCTGACAGGCAGACAGACGGAAAGTGTCCTTTCTTGCCATACCCGTTGCCAATCTTGTCAGCTGCTGTGCACTTGCGCGCGATTGTGGACAAGTAGTAGAGCCGCGCCACTTGCTTGGACAGAGAACTCGTTGGTGCAGTTTACGGGTGGGAAACGGTTGCTTCTTGTTGCTTTAGACTCGTCGCTCAGAAGTGTGGACCTCTTCGACGAGATCCACACCTCTGGACGTGCAGAAGTGTGGACCTCGCCACTAAATGAGCTATGCTTAGGGTCGGCACTCTGTTCCCCAATATTGCTGTGGGCGCCGTCATCTTGGTGCTTGTACAGAGCAGACGCAACTGCCGATCGTCATGATTCCAAAGTGCGACTTCCTCGGCATTTGATTTGGTGTTAGGAAGCTCATGTAATATTGCTTTGCTCTGTCGCGAAATGTTTAAACATTTGTGTAGGACGTAAAAGCGCTTCCCGTGATTTCAGATAAATTTTCAGATAACTGGCAACCATGATTTTAAGCCACAATATGGACAAGTGTCGTTACCCTGAAGCGAAGCTTATTTAGTGGCACTAGGGAAGATCATGGCGGAACAGCGCAGCACTGAGCTAGATTTCAGATGCCATGTTCTTCTATATATATAGAGCCACTAAATAAGCTACGCTTCAGAGTAACGACACTTATTAATATTGTGGCTTAAAATCATGGTTGCCAGTTACCTGAAGATTTATCTGAAATCATGGGAAACGCTTTTCCGTCCTCCACAAATGTTTAAACAGTTCGCGACAGAGCAAAGCAATATTATATGATCTTCCTAACACCGAATCTAATGCTGCGGAAGTCGCACTTTTGAATCATGACGATCGGCAGTTGCGTCTACTCTGCACAAACACCAAAATGTCGGCTCCCACAACAATGTTGGGAAACATAGTGCCGATACTCTAGCGCAGCTAATTTAGTGGCTCTAGTTCTTCCCAGAAGTGGCACGCGGCACGTGTCTCGAGCATTTCCACAAAAATGATTGGCGCCATTTTTCCCAGGATAGATGGGCTTTACTCCACACGGCCTGGGAGCGGGTTTGCAAACCAGAATTCAGACGAAGAGCAGGCCGATATAGGGCATGGGAAGTGCCAAACTGACACTTTATTTCTTTTTTTTGTTTGTGTTTTTAGCTTTAAATTAAACTTTAATTTTTTTTTTTTTTTGCAAAACAACGTTTGCGTGTTAGATGTGGTGGTTCAAACGGCCGCAACCCCGCACCTTGTGCTTTCGACAATTTCGAACGTGGATGGAACTTCGAATTTATTCGGAAATCAGAGCTTATTCTACGTTTTGTACGCCACTGTATTCTACGTATGTACTCGTATCTCGCGCCGCCTGTTGGCAGCTTCCTGCAGCGGCGGACGCAGAGCGAAGAAGATCTAGCTCGAGATCGGCGGCGAACAGCCCGTGGCCCGAGCCCATCTCGAGCGCCCGGCCTGCATGCGCAGCTGCGAACATGCAACTCGTTTGTTCCGGAAAAATTCTGCGCCATCTATGAGGAAAAGGGTACAAATAAATAGCGGTTGAATCCCCCTTAAACTCCCAAACTTAAGTAGAGCCACGGGCCTGGATGGCGACACGACCCCGGTCAGCAGTACAAAGTTGCTCAGTTATAGGGTGCACGAATAGTGACAGGGTGCGTCGAAACGTAGCTTGCACGGAATCCGGCAAGTGCGGCTGCAATGTCTTTGAGCCCCATCGCTCTCCACTTGACCCCGACCTCAGGCGGCAGTGGGTTGCGTCTTTAAACCGAAAAGACTTTTCCCCAACGCCGTCTTCTCGACTGTACTCGGTACATTTTGTGAATGCAGCGCGCACCGAACTTAACGATGTACCGTCGATGAGCATGGGCTACGCTCGCAAGGTGTGTGGAAGTTTTAATGAGTTTCTCGTGATAATTGCTGTTTAATCTTGTAACATTTTGTAACTAAATTTATCTTAATATTGATATTTTGAAGTGGTCACACTGACCCGATTTGATCATCTACAACACTTAGTTGAAGACTCATTTCCGCCGCCGGGTTTGGCAGGAAATTACTGAAAAGTTAGTTCTATCGGTTCTCCTGAATCGCGAGCTCCTGCGCGATACCAAAGAGCCTTGAACAGATATTGACCGTCACAACGCGGCTAGATTCTTCTTATTTTAAAAATTAGTACATAACGTAGCTGGAAAGAAACCTTCAATGTCTGTTGCTGGAAGTTGAAGCATGCTTATGCATCGATTTCGAATCGTTGAATCAATGATCGACTCGCTCCGTCAACTGGCCCATGTTAGGGTGACCACCTTTCTGCAAGCGAAATGCGGGACACGCGGGGCAAGGGGGCGGGGGGGGGGAGGGTAGAGGAAATTTATGAACACGCACACCACGAACGGCGGCTCTGTAAACACATTTAATATCCTGCACTGTTTATACACCTGCAAATTGTGTTGCAGCAACTAAGTTAAAATAGTTTTCACTCCCAGTGATATATATTTTTGTGCAAAATATTCTATTAAATGTGTCGAATTTGAAAGCATACAAAAACAACTGCAGAAGCACTCAATTCATCAAATGAAATCAAGAAACAGTAAATGTTTTTCGCGTTATTGTTTCCTGTCAGCGCTTACTTTTATCAACATGGTCATGGTCCTACACAATTTTTTTACATTATGTTCTGTTTCCTTTTGCCTTGTGTGGCTGTCTTCACTAAAAAAATATTCCGCAACAACCCTTCCGCGTTGATACAGCGATATGAAAATATTGACAATAAGCAAGCAATTTTTTCTTACAATATTTTGCCACTAAGTGGAGAGGCACAAAGGCGCATGCGCGTCGTTTTCCCGCAAGAACGTATGTCGCTTCCCGCAATGCTTGGATAGAAAATGGCGTACCACTGCGATTCACACGATTACTAGTGACCTCCGGGCTTCCCCGTGCCCCGTTGTTCGGGAGCACCATGAGTTGCAGAGTGAATTTTACGACAGCGTAAAATGCGGGACATTTTGAAGATTTGGGAATTTCTCGCGGGACGCGGGACACAAGTCCTCAATGCGGGACAGTCCCGCGAGTCGCGGGACGGGTGGTCACCCTAGCCCATCTCGACTTCGCTGTTTTTAGTTCTCGACAAAAGGCACACTCGTCGACACAAAATACGTTCGTGCTGGAAAAACCATGCACGGACGGCTAGAAAAGTGCATGTCCGTGGACGAAAGAAACCTCGATATTCTATACTCACCATTTTGTACTCTTTTCAAAGGTTAACAAAAGCTTCAAAGAGAATTTCAGGCACCGCATGGTTGCGCATGCACTTTCGGATTTTCGGCATTTACAGTTTTGATTTTTAGGTTTTAGGCAGACATTAAGTTTTCAAAGTTTTTCCTGTTTTTCAAGTTCCTAAAGTTTTCAGTTAGGCTTTCGTTGCCTACAGAGTAAACCACAGAAAACAGTCATCCGCAATTATTAATTTGGGAGCAATGTACCCATGAAATAAGCTTAACAAATATTACAAAAAAGCCGGTTGCCTGCGGGCCGCGTCCCAGCGAGTCTCGGACCGCATGCGGCCCGCGGTCCGCGTGTTTAAGACACCTGACCTGTATGATGTGCACTACATTAGAGCACTAACGAGACAGGAGCCTTGCTGGCAATCGTGGAAACTCAACGAAAGTCTGCTTGACGATGACGAGGTGGTCAAGGAAGTGAAAGGGTTTATCAAAAATGAAACCGAGAAACAAGCAATGAATGCCGTGAATTGGGAACTGTTAAAAGAGGAGATTAAAATGGAGCTGATATCAGTCGGGCAGGAAAAGGCGAGAAAAAAAGAGTGGAAAAGAAACTTCTAACAGAAACTTTAAGAACGCTTATTCACGCTGAAAATCGGACTCCGGGATGTTTTGGTGACGGCATAAAAGAATGCAAGTGTAGTCTACTATCTAAGCTAGAGGAAGAATACAGAGGTGCAATGATTCGGTGTAGAATGCAAACACTAGAGCGAGACGAAGAGCCTACGAAAGTGTTCAAAACGAAAGAACGTGAACGAGCAACAAAAAATAAAATCACGGCCCTAAGAGTTGGGGAAGTTCTTGTTACTCGCCAAGAAGAGATCGAACGAGAACTCGTCAAATTTTACGAGGAGCAAAAGTGAAGCAAAATTCCAGTGATCATCTATCAAAAAAGTTCCTTAAAATGATGCCGCAAGTAGAAAAATCAGTGTCAGAACAGGTAAATCAAGATATCACAGTTGAAGAAGTAATCGAAGCAATTAAAGAATTAGCACCTCGTAAGTCACCAGGTGTGGACGGGCTTGGAGCGGCATTCTACAAAACGTGTTCAGAGCAAATAGCGCCGATCCTTTGCGAGGTCTACGCAGACATTTTGAAGAGACAACTTCTCCCACCCTCCATGAGACAGTCGGTAACAGTGTTAATACCAAAGAAAATAAGCACCAACAATACTCGATCGGCCGACGACTATCGGCCAATAAGTTTGCTAACGGTTGATTACAAAATCCTCGCCAAGATACTAAGCAAGCGCCTCGAGAGCGCCCTGCAAACGGTCGTTGGGGAGCACCAAACGTACGGGTTTAAAGGGCGGACAATTGGCTCAAATCTTCATATAATGCGTATGATCGCGGAAACTGCAGAAGCAATGCAAATGCCGATAGCTGTGCTGCAAGTTGATTTAAAAAAGGCATTTGACAAGGTATCACACTCATTCTTATTTTCATTACTAGAGCACTGCGGTGTGGGGAACCGACTATTGGGGTATGTAAAGATATGCTACAAGGATATAAGGACGCGCCTCTTAGTAAACGGTCGTAAAACCACGTCAATCCCAGTCTTTTCATCGGTCAGACAGGGGTGTCCGATGTCACCAACACTGTTCGCTTTGTACTTGGAGCCTCTCTGTAGGGCAATTCTTAGTGACGTGAATATACGAGGGGCCGGCCTGGCGGCGTCGCATGTCAAGCTTTTAGCCTACGCAGATGATGTGAGTGTAGTGTGTACGTCGCGGCCAGAACTAAGACTTGCACTCGGGCACATTGAAGAGTTCTGTAGTGTGTCGGGGGCCGAAATGAACACGAAAAAATCGTCAGGGACTTGGCTGGGGCCATGGATGTCCACGCCCGACTTATGCATGGGAGTCCCATGGACTGTCTCGTTGTCAAATTACTTAGGGGTCAGCCTTGACCGAACAAAGTTAGGCAGCGGCGAAGGTGGCACGAGGCTACAGGCCGTTAGAGCCAAAGCTACGGAATGGCAAGGAAGAAATATTTCTCTCTTAAATCGAAGTTATGTTTGTAATGCTGTTTTCTTCTCTTGTGCATGGTACTCGGCACGTGTTGTGCCTTGTCATAACAGTGAAGTGCAAAAAATTCAAAGAGTATATGCGACTTTTGTGTGGAATTCTTGTTTCGAACGAACGCGCCGTACTAATCTTTTCATCAGCCCCCACAAAGGCGGGCTAAGGCTAGTTAATTTTGACATTAAGTTGAAAGTGCATCGGTTTTTGCTTTTCCGAGACAAGGAAGCCCCGATATCCGCCGCAGTACTACATTCGCTAGGAGGGCGTTATCTCTCTTCGTGGCTGGACGTCAACGAAGGTGACGATGCAGTAAAGAAGGCACCCGTTCTGCGATATTATAAAGAGATAGCAGAAGCGGTGAAGTATTTTGAAAATAGATTTTCAAAGGAATACTTAAGTAAAGTGAAAAGGAAACGTTTGTACTGGGACACGATTGACCTAGTTATGCCGCCGCCCCTCTACCGATCTGGCTTTACTGCAGAAGCGGACGGATCCGATGTCTTCAAGCGGCTGAGGAGGTACCCTGTCCGGCAGGGAATTAAAGACTTTTTTGTCAGGTTTCACATGGAAGTGTTACCAGTGAAAACATGGGAAGAGAAGAAAGGGTTTTTCCTCCCATGGGGAACAAACTGTGTTATTTGCCCCTTTGCTGAGACGCTGCAGCACACCTTCTTGTATTGTACAAATGCCGAATTATTCTGGGCCCAGCTGCGGGCGGAAGCCGGAATTTCTTTATATCCAACATGGCACAGCATGAAGTTTCTTGATGTCGGGAAGCAACAGCATAGCCTCAGCCTTGAAATATTAACCTTAATTGGATTACACGCAATTTGGAGTTCTCGCACGGATCACACGCTGGTAAGAGAAGGTGGTCAACCCGCGTGGAGGTATTTGATTCAAGGAATTAACTATGTCACCTCCTTAGTTAAGGAGATAGAGTTCCCTGAGAGCGACTTTTGGGAAACTCTTAAGTCCCGATTAAAAATAACGAGATGACCAGATAACAAGTCACTGAATGCAGGTGCTGTGTTACTATTTTCCGTTGTTGCTATTCTTTGGTGCACTGTTGAATTGTACTGTCCATGCAAGTGTGTGTTTCTGTGAATGTATTCTGAACTGTTACACCTCATGGGGTAGTCGCGAGCCGCCGACTCACCCATCACCTTTTACTATGTAAATAACTCAATCTTACCCAATAAAAAAAAAGGCCGAGTGGTTAAGGCGATGGACTAGAAATCCATTGGGGTCTCCCCGCACAGGTTCGAATCCTGTCGACTGCGAGAACTTTTCGGAGCCCTCGAATTATGTTGTTGCCATTTTTTTTTACTAAATTGCGTAACAGCTTTTAAGATCCTGGAAACTGGTTTTTATGCGCATTTCCATGAATCAAATACGCATACATCTAGGCTACCGCAATATGAAAGACCCATTCGTGGATGCAGTTTGTCCGGTGATGCTGAGCACGCATTGGCCAGAGGAATTTGAACAAATCTTCATTCGCCTTCTCATTCCATGCATTGTAATCCGGGCTAAAGCGGATTCATCACAGTCGCCTGAAACTAAGACTCCACGTCTTAGTTTGGTCTCCGTATTTTTGGAAACTGTACGTGTTTTCATTTTTTTTTATTCTCAAATTGTTGGTTTTTTAAAGTCAGTTCGCCGGTACATTGTGTGTTCACATAGCCTCAGAGAGCACAAGCCAATGTCATTAGAGGTTTTTGTTGTTTCCTTTTTTTTCTCGAATCCAGAGTAAATTTTTAAGATATGTTTTTGTCTTTGCTTTTAACGCTTCTTGTAGCCGCGTAACTTCTAGCAGGAGTGTCTCGCTAAGGTAACACCGTTACTTGTAGCTCGTTGCTTTTTAACACACAATGTGTCATATGGCTAACCCCTAGCCGTTCTTTTTAAAGCATCAAATGCTTTTTAACGAAACCCCCAATCCCAAAATTTTGGCCACCCGCCCGTCCGTACATTTTCTGCTAAATTAAGCGGAGAAATTGACGTCGCGTGACGTACACGTCAATTCAGTTTCCCAGCTAAATTTAGCGGGCAAATTTAGGTCTTTGATCTAAATACCAATTTAGTTTCCCGATAAATTTAGCGGGTAAATTGACGTCACGTGACCTATACACCAGTTCAATTTCCCCGCTAAATTTATATGAAGAAATCGACGTCACGTGATCTGTGCAACAATTTAGCTTCCCCGCTAAATTTAGCGGCGATATATACGTCACGTGACACATCAAATCCCTCTCCCCATCCCTCTCCTCAGTCCACGAGCAGGCTGGTTCGAGTCCACTACAATACGATCACGCATACGCTGCCTCGCCTCTCCAGATCAACAGATCCTGCAGGATCAATTCAGACAGAATGCGATCCCGAAGGGGAGCGTACACAGATTAAGAACACCTATAGAAACACGCTGTGGGAAAGGCTACCCCCCAAGCACTACTCTGTTTCAAAGACTCGGGCGTAAGGACAAAGGCAAACGGTCCAGCACATGCAACCAAATGTGACACCCAATAAGCCGCGGACATGCACCAAATGTGACACCTAAAAACCCGCGGACATGTACCACCTCCTGTGGAACTGCCCTTACAACACAGAGGCCTAGCTTAGACAAGTTTCGGCCCAGCCAAGCTCACTCTTTGGACTACTAGCTCCACTCACCAGAGCCACCAGACCGATAAGACGCCTTGTGGAGCCTCCTGGACTTCGACTACGAGGCGAAGCTATAGACGTCTTCATCTAGACTAGGGGTCTCCAAACCTCGGCCCGCGGGCCAGATCCGGGCAGCGGAAGTCTTCCAACTGGCCTGCGACTGTCCGCGGTCCTTCCAACGAAGCTCGTCCCGTGGCTACTTTCAGCAGACCCGGTGCTACCGGCGCAAAATATGTGCACGTAAAGAAATGGCGCCGCGGCGCGCTCTAAAGGCGCAAACGAATATAGCAGAAGTAATGAGAGAAGCTGCATCGTAACGCGGGTCCTCTCGCCATATTATTAATGGAACATTGTCATCATTTGCACAGTCATTCTTCATGTCTCTGTACGTTGCGTTCTGAAGTACATTGTGCCTCTGCTTCATGTCTGCTTCCTCTGCTTCATGTCTCTGTACTTTGCGTTCTCATGTACATTGTGCCAAATTTTCCCTTCGCTTCCCAGGCGAAAATTTTTAACTGGTCTCAACTGGGACCAACTGCAACTGGTTTATGGAACCTAATCCCAGTTGCAACTGGTCCCAGTTACAGTTGGTCCCAGTTACAGCTGGTTCCACTTGCAGTTGGTTCCACTTGCAGTTGGTTCCACTTGCAGTTGGTTCCACTTGCAGTTGGTTCCACTTGCAGTTGGTCCCAGTTCTAGCTGGTCCCAGGTGCAGCTGGAACCGCTGATAACGATATTGTGAAACACATAAAAGGCAGACTACTAAACTTTATTTAGGCAAAGTTACAATTCATAAATCAGAAGAAAAAAGGGTTTTCCATTTGGCAGTGCTATGGAAATGTAAAAAAATAAAAGGCGTTAACAAATCGAGTGAGAAAATAAAAAAAACAATACATCCGAGTTTCTTCCCTATTTCCTTCTGCGTAACAATAGTGCAGCTGGGGTATTGTGGTTGCTGTTTGTGCTCTCCATTAGCGTCCTTTCCGCCTTGATTCTGTCTTGAATTTCTCGGTCAGCGCAGTGGGGAGGTTGTGAAGCACGGCTTTCACGTCAACTTTCTTTCCCTTGCCCCAGTGGGACACCGTCGCTATACATAATATTGAAAAAATATTACAAGTTGTTCAAAATTTCTTGTGTATACGAAACTTAACCTGCTATAACCTCAACCTTCTGGGGAGTTGGTGCTTGCTTTGGAGTTTTTCCCCGACCCTTTTTTGTTGGGCGCCAGCACCCCCTTCACGGTGCGGCGTACCAGTTCGGCTCGTGTCCAAATGGCTTGAGCAAAAACTTGGCAGCAACAGTGGTCTTTTTGTTCTGAATATTTTTGGGCCTGTTTTGGGTTCACGATAATGCCCCTTCGAAAGGTGTAACTGCAACCAAAAAAGAAAAGGGGAACTTTTAAGTACATCACAACTAAAGTTTCAATTATAACAGCCCAAACTGTCTGGAAAGAACTTAGAAGTGAGCCAGGATTCAAACCCTGCGCCCTGCTCTCCAAGGTCGAAATGCAACGCTAATAACAGTCAATGCAGCTGCAGATAGTGAGAATGTAAGATTACACAGGGAATGCTTTGTTCTTTAGCTTACTCCTAAGGTTGATGTAGAAGAAAATATTGGGCTTTTGCGTTGCACAGAAACGAGGCTATGGGCGATGCCCACAAAACCTCTTGAAGAAGAAACTGCCCAGTGTTCAAAACCATCGCGCTCCGGAGGCCGGGAGAAAACCTTAATTCCTTTCCATTTTCTCTTTTTTTTATTGTCAGTAATACTCCTGAAGAAGTTTGCATTATTTGTTAACGAAAAATGAAAGCCGTTCACAACTCCCTGTAACGCCGAATTAGAGCGCAGCTCTTGAGGAGGAGGAGGGTAAGGTACGGAGAGGGTGATATGCCCCTCCTCCTCTCCTGCTGTCCCCCCATTTAGGGGAAAATTTTCCGCTAAATTGAGCGGAATGTAGCGGAAAAAATTCCCCGCTAAGTTTAGCGGGGGACTTTTTCCGCTAGATTTAGCGGGGAATTTTTTCAGATAAATTTGGCGGGGAAAAATTTCCGCTAAATTTGGCGGGGAAAGTTTTTTGCTAAATTTAGCGGGAAAAATTTTCCGCTAAATTTAGCGGGAAAGTTTTCCGCTAAATTTAGCGGGGAAGATTTATCGCTAAATTTAGCGCGGCATTTTTCCCACTAAATTTAGCGGGGAATTTTTCCGCTGAATTTGGTGGGGAAAGTTTTCTGCTAAATTTAGCGGGGAATATTTTCCGCTAAATTTAGCAGGGAATTTTTTCAGCAAAATTTGGCGGGGAATTTTTTTTTGCTAAATTTGGTGGGGAAAATTTTCTGCTAAATTTGGTGGAAAAGAGTTTCCGCTAAATTTAGCGGGAAATTTTTTCCACTAAATTTAGCGGGGAATTTTTCCGCTAAATTCAGCGGGAAAAAGTTTCCGCTAAATTTAGCGGGAAATTTTTCCGCTAAAGTTAGCGGGGAAAGATTTCCACTAAAGTTAGCGGGGAATTTTTTTCACTAAAGTTAGCGGGGAAATTTTTCCACTAAAGTTAGCGGGGAATTTTTTCCACTAAAGTTTGCGGGGAATTTTTTCCGCTAAAGTTAGCGGGGAATTTTTTTAGCTAAAGTTAGCGGGGAATTTTTTCCGCCAAAGTTAGCGGGGAAACTTTTCCGCCAAAGTTAGCGGAGAAATTTTTCTGCTAAAGTTAGCGAGGAAATTGTTCCGCTAAAGATAACGGGAAATTTTTTTGCTAAAGATAGCGGGGACATTTTTCCGCTAAAGTTAGCGGGGAAATTTTTCCGCTAAATATAGCGGGGAATTTTTTCCCTCTAAATTTGGCGGGGATGATTTTCCGCTAAATTTAGCGAGAAAAATTTTTCGCCAAAATTTAGCGGGGAATTTTTTCTGCTAAATTTAGCGGGAAATTTTTCGCTAAATTTAGCGGGGAGTTTTTTCCGCTAAATGTAGCGGGAATTTTTTCCGCTAAATTTAGCGGGGACAGTTTTCCGCTAAATTTAGCGGGGACAATTTTCCGCTAAATTTTACGGGGGCAATTTTCCGCTAGATTTAGTGGGAAAATTTTCGCTAGATTTAGCGGGGAAATTTTTCCGTTAAATTTAGCGGGGAAATTTTTTGCTAAATTTAGCGGAGAAAATTTTCCGCTAAATTTAGCGGGGAAATTTACCCATCATGCACCGCGCGGTTACGCCGACGCCGACGGCGACGCCGCTTAAGCCGGAAGAGGGCGCCTAAGAGCTGCGCTCTAAAACGCAGACACCAGAAAATATCACATGCTCGTCTTTTTCTAATAATAAAAGGTGATGCTGAAATGGATTTACAGTTCTAGCGCAAGTGCATGGCACATACTGAAACATTTTCCCTAACCTGAAATAAATAAGAATATATTTCCTCGAATATTCTCACGGGATTAAGTTTGTTTGTGTCAACTGATTCATTCAGCTTCTGATTACGGTAGAAACAATTTTATCGTAATGAGGAGCACAACGCCAGCTGAATCTCTTGGCATGTATGTGGACATGTTTGATTCTTTTTCTATTAACTTCCGGAAATAGTTATATGAACAAGTCGACGCCCTTTCGTCAGCGGATTTATAGACCTTTTCATCCTCCTCCGCATGGGCGCTGCCATCTTGGAATCACGTGACGAGGCAGCCATTAGGTTGCTTCAACTTGCTGCTCCGCTCTCCCCTCCGCGCCTTGGCGGATGCGTTGTATTCGTGTTTTTCGTCGCGTTTCACCGCGCTTCCTTGCCTTACTTCGGAAACTGTAGTCCGATACGTATACTCGGCGACTAAGACATCACGAGGGCTCAAAGGACCTTATAACAACTGAGGTTTGTTTACTTATTGTGGTGGAACGTTCTCGGTAAGAAGCGCGTACATTTATATCGTGCATTTAGGATCAGAAGGCGTCAAGAATAGTCAGCGCAAGGAGACTATCTGTATTTCCTGAAAGTACCCTTTTTTGTATTCATAATATATCGAAAACAGTTTCTTTTGATTATGTGAGGAAACTCGAGGAGGAGATAGGCAAGGAACATTTAACTTGTATTTTATCTGAGGCTAAAAGTAATAGTACGTCAACATCAAGCGATTTGTTTGTTCATAATATCACACCTACATGTGTATCTGGTTCTCAATCTTTTTTTTGCGAACTAAAAATTCGGTTCGTCGGTTTAGTTATAAAGTTTAAGAAATTTTATATCGTGCTTGCTCCCATCTCGGCAGTCATTTAAGTGATTTATTGATTATATTTAGATAACCACTGCCATCCACTTATTTTAACACAAAGGTTGGGACTTCCCGCCTAAGAAACGACCACAGACAGCAGTAGCGAGTTTTAGAACAGCGGGCACAGAGAAATAACGTCGTTTCTATTTGCTAATCCAAAATTAGGTTTGCGTTGGGCGCATGCGCAATAATGACAACGCTTTTTTTGCGTACGCTGTTTTAACTTTTGTTAGTATCTGAAATCCGCAATCATTAACGCAAAAAAAATAGTCGTTTGCATAACAATTCTTTGAGTCCAGGATTGTCGATGGCGAATAGAGGTTTACTTTTGGTAACTGGCGACGCCGAAATTTACTTAGCGAATCTGTTCAAACAAATAAATATTTGTTCACACAGGTCTGTGAAGTGGTGCCTAGCGCTAGAATTTAGCCAAACTTTCCGAGGTATTTCTCCTTCTGCGCCCTTTAATTTTATTTGGCCAATTTTACGGAAGACAAATTGCAGATTTGATTTGACGGGTCTGTCACTTATATCATATCTTGAGTAAGCAAATGTTCATATAAAAATAATTTATTTCCTTAGGCCAATATCTCGAAATGCTGATTATGAGTACTATAGCAGGGTTGATAATTTAAGAAATTTCCTACTCAGCCTGTCAACACATGCTCGAGTGCTGAATTAAAATAAAAAAGGAGGCCGAGACGATGCTACTTGTTTATATCAATTATCTGCGTCATTACACGATACGTTTTTAATCTCCGAAGCACGAAAGCCAAACAATGAGCAGTAAACTCGCGAGTTCATCTGTTCTGGCCGATTCAGCACATTGCTAATCAAGCTCTCAATATGCTTCTTTACATTCACGTGTTAGTCTCTTCATTAGTTTGTTTTTCTGGAAACTATGGTCATCGGGTACGGCCGTAGACAATGGTAATCTTCCCTGTACATCAGTCAGGCATTTCGCAACCGACCAAAATAAGATACGTCGAAGGAGTTGGTAAAAAAGCCCGCAGTCTAGGCTAAAATACACCACGTAATCCTCAAAGTGGCTCAATACCGCTGTTTCATTGGTTGTGTGCACAAGGAAAATGATCGTATCACGAAATTAATCAAAAACAACGTAAAACAGCAACATAGCCGCGTTCACGTTGAAACCGAAACCAACCAAATTGAAGCAACCTAATGGCGCCGAGTGCGTCAGCGCCCTCTACCCGCCGGTGAGGCAACTGCTAAAATGAAAAGGTCTATAAGAAAGTGTAAAAAGGCAATCAAGGAGACACATTACGTGTGTTTTTCAACGTGAACAGTCGGACCTGATTAATATTCACACAATGCTCAGCAATGGGGACCTTGTGACCCATGCAAAGAGGCTCATCAATTTTCAAATGAGGCAATATTCTACAAAAATTTCGAATTGCAATATTACGCATGCCGCCCCAATATTAATATTTCAGGAGTTAGAAAACAACCATATTTAAAATAATATTAGCAAACATTAAAAACTGAAAAGCCTCTTACCACCAGAGCATACCTCGCAATCATGTATGCCAAAACGATAGAGGTAATTCCCCACCTATTGCGGAACCAGTCACTTCGGGCCTGGAACGCCCTTGGGGTAGGTCATGGCTTGCTATAGATACAACAAACGAAGTTAGAGTGATGTGCCTTGTACACTTAGGACGCTGCACATACGCATGAGCAACTTGCCTGCTGCATGACTCAGATGCGGTGGCAACTTCGACGTGCTCGGCCCAGCAGTGCTGGTGCTTATGTTTTGTGCGCTGCAGTGGTTCTCCAGTTCTGCGTAACATAGATGTAAATTTAATTATATCACTGACAGGGCGAAAACGGTAGGGAGGAGCTTTAGTTGTTCCTCCTCCAGGGCGCGCTACCTACCTTCGGGAACGGCGCCTCATGCACCTCGAGTGTGAGCGCGCGGCCAATGCACGGCGGAAGGCATGGAGTGCGTGCTGGAGGCGTTTGAAAGACACAGCCTGCTATTTTCACCTTGTCACTGACTAGAGTTGCAGCACTGAACTCTATCATGTGCTACGCTGTAACTTTGTAAAACTGTGCCAGTCCCAAAAACAGATTTATGGCGCGGCATACGACGCATAACCAGGGTCCACTGTATCTATTGCAGCCATCACTGGGCCCTTGGCGCCATGTTCTCGCTCCACTGTTAACGTAAAAAACAAAAAACAAACTGGCATTAGATAATATTTCGTCTTACACCCAGCTCTGCGTGTTTTATGTCTAACATTGCACATTTTTAATCATTTGAAAAATAGGCACACCCTCGAAGATGTACTGCAGTGGTTTTGGAACTAGTCTTTTGATGGTGTAAACTCGCACAGAAACAAGGGAACGTTGTGATTTGTGGCCACTTTTTTAATAGGAAAAAAAGCCACGCATGATTGTGATTCTTGGATTTCTGGGATGCTTAGGGCACCTAGATTGATTTTGCGCCATACAAAGACGAACTCAAAAAACACTGCTATGCTTGCTCCCTTGGAGGGCCGCTGACACCTGAAAAATATGCTTATTATTTTATACGAATTCAGATGGTGTCTAGACATCGAAACTCCCGCGCGAGTCAATAGCATAAGCTGCACACCTCGTTCATGCTTTTTTCTTCTTTTTTTTTCTTGGGGGGGGGGGGGGCGCTTCGTGCGTGTTTCCCCTCTCATCGTGCTGACCACGAAAAACGAAGTGAAGGAGAGCCCTGCGGGACAGAAAGGCGCGTTTCCGTGATGGCAATGTTCGTCCGCTAGAATATTTTCAATTATTTTAGCAATGCTTTCGTTTGTGTGTGTGTGTTTGTGTGTGTTTGTGCGTGTGTGTGCTTGCGTGTGTACGTGCGTGCGTGCGTGCGTGTTGAGGAGGAGGTGAATATGTGCCGCTTGTTTTAAGGCCCATTCCCACGGTTGCTTTTCATTTACTCACAGTCACAACACAACGCAGTCGAACGGAACTGTAGGAATGGGCCTTTAGCGTTTGTTCAGCACACCAAAAAGAAGAAAAAAAAAGAAAATAAGAAAAGGTTAAGGGTTTTTATTTACGCTTAAAAAACGTTGGAGCTCAGAAGCGCTGGTATCCTTTGAGTTGCTCTTGGAGAAACAGGTTGTCTCCCTGGAGTAGCGTGCGCCTCTCCTTCCAGAAGCTGTTCTCGGCATGTCGCATCTCGCTGTCGTGGGCCGACGGCCCGTCGGAACCGGACGAGGTGTTGACTCTTTCCGCTGCAAATTATGTAATAGAAAATTTCTACTTGACGCAATCCTTATAGTTGCAAGAGTCGTACTTACGGCCTCTGTCACTTCAAACTACAGACGCATTTTTTTTTTTAGTTTGGCGCATCTTTTTTTTTTTTTAGAATTCGTTTGCAGCTTTTTTTTTTGGCAGGAGATTGGTTGATGTTCTTCTTTGCTTCCTGTGTGTTGATTAGATGCATATGAAAGGAAATTACGCTTCCATTATGAATTTTCTTTGAATTATGCCGAGGCTTAGACAAATCGTACGGTACCTGTCGCCTTTTCTGTACCACTGTCTCGTCACTCGAGCTTTCCTCGATAGCCATCTTGGGAAACGGAACCCTTTTTGTCAGGTCTTTGACTACTGCCTTCGTGTGTAGAAATCAGCACAAAAGTCAGAATATAAATGTGGTAGTAAAACAACAAAGAAAAGAGTTGATTAAATCGTTGGTACTCACTTCCAAGTGCCAGGACCCGTACGGAGTAAAAGCCGGTGTTGTCCTCCACCCCGTCGCGCCAGGGTGCGTTGTAAATTGATTTGTTGTCAAAGTTTGAAGTATCCGCCGGACGAAAATCTAGAATGTCACTCACCTCTATCACATGCCGCATATTGGGATCGTTGCCCTCAAGAAATCGAACGGGCGCGTACATGACAACTTGTGGGAAAAACGAACGGGTTGGTAATGAGCTACGCCGATGAATGGAACCAAACGATTGTTATGGAAGCACCACAAACAAGAAGAACGTAGTGCAAGCTAGCTCAACAGAAGTAATTCTTGAATTACACAGATGCATGCAAGACTTACACAAAGCAAGAAGCTACAAAAATAATCTAAACGGGTTAGTAACTCAAGGAAGAAAACAAAGGAGCTACAGAGCTGAATTATACGAGAGCCTGTGTTGTCTGCTTGCCTTCCATGTCCCTCTTTCGTTATCGTATAAAAGAAAAACACGACTAAAACCTCTAATTACGCGGAGAAATGGAAGCAATAACTTACACAAGTCGAAGTACAATTGTGCTACAAAAATAAACAAAAACTACGGGATACTAAAGAAGTAAATAACATAAAAAGGTTGGGAATTAGAAAAAAATAATTATAAATATAAAACAAGAGAGAACCTCAAACGAGCTCCGAAAAACAAAGCCGACGAATTGCTCGGAGGAATACAAGCCACTTCCACAAAAGGAGCACGAATACGGGATTAATTAAACTAGACAAGTTAAAGGCTCCAAAGGAGCTACTAAAGGATGGACAAACAAGAAAAAGCTATGAAGATCAATTCCGAAGCATGTCAGAGGTGAAACCGTGGAACATACGCAAGGACGCCGAGCTTATACCATTTTGCTACCACAACTCCGCTCTAGCTACCTCGGTTGGCTGAGGGAAAGACGGAAGAGAGTAATATATATATATATATATATATATATATATATATATATAACTGCCCCCTCTTGGAGTGCACAGCTGCGCCTCGCATCTCCCGGGCGCGGGGTCGGGCGATCCCGGACCGTCCACCCGACTTTCGAAACGCCGCCTCCCCTTTCTTCCCTTTTCCAGTTATCGCCTCTGCGAGATCGCCCAAGACCCCTTGGCAGTTCCCTCTCCCCAAAACCGGAGGAATGCTCCACGTTAGCAAACAGATTTAGAAAACCTGTTATGATTGAAGCTCCAGTATTCGGAAAAGTGACGCGAACTAGCGCGAGCCTCCTCTCCATATGCCGTTTCCTCCTTTCCCGGGGGAGACTACATTCTCTCACATTCTCCCCTCCAGGCACAGGACGCCATATTTGGTTGTCTTGCGCGCCAGCTCAATGGGCATTTGTTTTTGAGTACGATCGTATTAGGTTTGTTTTTCAGCGGGCGATATTACAGCTGGTTCAGATCAGAAGGCCACTAGTCTTCTGAGCTAACGTGGAGCATTCCTCCCGTCTTGGAAAGAGGGAACTGCCAAAGGGTCTTGGGCGATCTCACAGAGGTGATTCCATCTAAAAAGTTCTAGGAGGGGTTTCAGAAGAATAAGAGTTTTGCAAGCGTGATTAGTACCGGGTTCTAAGAAAAATGTTCACGGCGAACGCACGTACAAAGACACAATTGAAAAGAACAAGCAATACCAGTTAGTCCATGCCATCGACACAAGTGAGAAAAAAAATAATTCGCCAAGTGAACACTTGACATCTTTGGGATGCACCAAATTCAGGAGAACTTTGATTACGATGATGTTCGCGTTGATGGCGATGGTGACCAGCTGCAGACAAATGACGAAAAGAGCGCGTGACGTTTCTATGCCATCATATTTGCACAAAAAGGAATGGAGCTTTGCTGCCAAATATTATTTAGCGATGTTTTACTTTAATAGACCGATCTCACCAGGCGGGCATACGGGCTTCGAGCCAGTCAATGACCAAATTGTGAAGTCAGTTAAAGAGAGAAATTTAGAGTGTTTATTACGTGACACAAAATTAAGCCTCTACACAATTCTTACATAAAAATATGTTGTTACACAACTTAGTATATTGGAAATTGGATGATCCCATTTAGAACACTTGCAATAAAATATACACTGCTCTTACAGGAGAATATCTGCATAACTTCACAACTATAAAAAATTAAAAATATTAAATTAAAGCAATGAAAAACATAGATAACGCGGATGAAAGAAACGTCTCTTGCTCTTGTCGAAGGTAGGTTTCTTTTTCTTGAATTGAGGCAAATGTGAAAAAAAAAAAAAAACTTTGAACTGCACAGGGCTTGAGTTTATTTACGCGCGTCGAAAGAAACGCTGCCTGAATTGATCCTCCGTGAAGTAACCCTGAAAAAAGGTGCCTACTTTTTGAATTAGCAGTCGAACTGCCTGCCTGATTGCATGTGTAATGCTGCTCGATCGATTGGTTGCATCGGTACCAGTGACGCAGTGCTTTAAGCGACGTCAAAAGTGCGCGATCCATCAGTTGTACGAGCATAAGTGACACTACTGGTAGCGCTTTATGCTAAGCTCGAAAGTGCGCGTTCGATCGGTTTAATGAGCACAAGTAACATTCTCGGCTGTTTCAAGCTGGGCTCCAAAGTGTGTGTCTCTACAATGGGAGAAAATGCCGTTCACGAGCCATACTAGAGCGACAATAAACCGCGATTAAACGTGCTACGTCAACAATTTTGTCAGACACAAGCGATTGCTGTGGGTCTTCCGATATAGTGTTGTGAACCGGTTACGTGGAAATAAACCTGGATACATTCCACAAATTACAGGGCCAGTGCTTACTTACCTCACAGAGCCGCCCTTCCTTGCACCGAAAGTCCTGGCGTCCGGTGCGATGGGAGGGTGTACGAACAAATGTCCCCGGAATAAATGTCCCAGAAAAGAAAAAAAGGCCACGAAAAAAAAAGGCCCTGGTAAGAATGGTCCTAAGTGGCAAGAAAGAAAAAATGGTCCCAAGGGGTAAGGAAAAGAATGGTTTCCTTTTTGAAATAGGAAGCAATAACCTCGAAAATTTCTCCCAGCATAATAATCGCATACTAATTTAAAATGTTGTAATCTTTTCTTTTTTGACATAAAAAGGAACAGGGATGCACTTCAACACTGGCGTGAACATTTTCAGTACACGCCAAAACGTAAGAATCGGGGGTATGACCGACAGCACGCAGGAAGTTTATGTAGACCGCGTTTCCCTCCCAGGGCCTCCGCTAAGCTCTCCGCAACGAAGAAGCCGCTACTGCACATGCGCGCCGGTGGCCTTGATGGCAGAGATCCGGGTGTCGTAGCGGGTTGCGGAGATCGTGGCGGGACGGCGGACGAAAGAAGGTCGATTTCATCATTCAGTAGATGATGCACGTTAGGCGTCATGCGTTGCAGCGTGGAATCAGTATTAGATCCGAATTCAAAGTGCATTTTGGACGGCAAATAGCTTTTTCTAGTCAGTGCGTAAGAGTGACATGCTGGCAGCATAAACATAAACATAAACTGAAGACGATGTTTTCTTCTTTTGTCAGCTCGATTCCTACATTTGGCCGAAGTTAGACTTTTGGTTTATTTTCGGAGCACTCAACTCCGAGAGGTAAATATTAAAAAAAAATCCCCAAGCCTCCTTGTAAAAACAAGCTTGTAAAAAAAAAAGAACTAACTAGCATCTTTCTGAAGGTTATCAAAGTGGGGATAAGGGTTCGCGTTGGCTTTTCCCTTATGCGCTTCGAAGGTCGTCCTCGGGCTCACGTTTGAAGAAAACAATGAATGAGCGCGATAGGTTGGTAAATCTTTGTAGCCAAGTACAAGTGACTTTAGGGTACAAACAGCTTCTGACTGCCGTCACCCCCTCCTTTTTTTTCCCGAATAGTTACGACGTTTTTCCCTTCCCCAGTTGTATGCTTGTGACCGAAAATTCTTCCAAACCTCTTGTTCCACGCTTCACGCCGGCGTATTGAAGCGCGTCTCCCTGTGTCTTCTCACTACAAAATTTAAAAAATAATAATTGCAGTGAACCCCTATTTCACATTTTACGCCGGTGTGTTGAAGCACATCCCCCTGTGTCTGTGCATTACAAAAAAATGACAGTCTTCCAATTAGAATGGAATTACTGCGTTGGGAGAACTTTTCGAGGTTATTGCCTCCCATTTCAAAATAGGTTCCGCGGGAAGTAATGTTTTCCACACCCCCTGGGACCACTTTTTCCTACTTGACAGTTGGGGCCATTTTTTCCGGGGCTGTCTTTTCGGAGGGAATGTTTTTCGGGAACTTTCGATGGAGCCATGCTTTTCGTTGTTTCGAGTCGTGCACACCGCATGGAACTGCGAAAAGCGTTTTGCCTTTCGCAATACTGTTGACACAGTCCACTGCACAGCAAATCGGCACCGCGATCCGCGGACAGCGACGTACAATGACGAAGAACTTAACAAAAGCATATCGTAGGCTCTGTGCTCCGAACACACGGTGAGACCATGGCGGAAGATTCTATATAGAATCCTTGAAATAGCGCTAACAGTCGACAGTTAACGCCAGCTCATGTGCACAAAATACGCGAGTAGCGCCAGACACTGGATCCGAGCTTTGGCGATCGTATCGCATGACTGGCGGTTATGACCTCTCAACGCATTTGTACCCCTAAAATAGTTCTTCACGCATCTGAAACGCAACCAAAAAAAAAAAAAATAATATATATATATATATATAATACCAGTTTAAATTACACATTGTCCAAGGATATGGCACTACTTGATTACAGAAATGACACACATATGGCAATTACTGTCATATAAGGTCTGTTTAGTTGTATTTTGAACAGATTTTTATAGAAAAAAGAAGAAGAGATCAGAGTTTCGTGGGTGCCGTCGTGGCCGTCTCTTATCAGGCTCGGCGGACATTACATCAGTGAATAACCGTCACGGTAAGTCGATAAATTAACTAAGATATGTTAATTAACTTCTAAGTAATGTTTTATGGGTCTCGTTGAAATTGCACTATTGACGGTAATTCGCGTTAGAGGCCAGACCAGTTTAAATAACTTACAAAAACGGCAATTACTTTTTTTACTGTAGTGCTGGGCATCGATTAAAAATTTTTACCCGATTAATCATTCATTTCTATGCATAATATGTTTTTAAAGTCAAAATTACATTTTGGTGCTTTTGCTGAATATGTGATCATCGGCGCAATATACAGTTTTGATTATGAATCAACCTCGATGTGTAGTTAAGAACATTGCAAAGTCCTTCACACTAGTATATTATTACTTCAGCTACATGAGGCAAAGGGGTCCTTCGATATTCACCGGCAAGAGCGACCTCCTTTCGTTGTTGACAATAGTCCGTGTTGCGCTGAACGGACATTCGCCCGGTGTTTAAGTTTCCGGGACACGTGTAACCTTCCGCATCTGTCTGGAGTCACGAATCTTGGCCTTACAGTCTAGTATGGGATAAAATTGAACCTGAGGTATGCCATTCACACAGCTGTACTCGTCCACGTCTGCGAGGTAAAAATATTTAATTTTTACTTTATTTCGGTTCGTCACATGTTTACCGATTGACCGGTTAAAAATCTTAATCGCGAATAAAGCATTCAGGCAGATCAATTGTCCAACCCTATTTTTGAGATAATCATCGATCTTTTTCGTGTTTTTTTTTCCTCACACGTTTTGAATACTGCGAGCCAAAAGAGCGCCACAAGCCTTCTACAATTAGGTCTAGAAGAGTCGTTTCAATCGCGTCGTCACTATCTTGCCAGCGTGTCATCGTTGCATCCACCAAAGATGGATGCACCGATGACACGTTCGTTCCACCTTTTTTTTCATCCGTCACATCTCATCTTATAAAATCTAATAGAATCGTTTGTTGTTCATCTGCATACACAGATCCTGCATGGACTCAGGAACAAAAAGCCAACCTTTGTTGATATAACGAGGTCAGGGCCATGACTGCTTGGCAGATGGCCACGGAGAGGCAGACATATAAGGAAAGATAACAATATACGCCACGACCTCCTCTGTCAGTGTATACGGATATACACACACCGAAATACAGGTTATAAAAGGTTCCCACACACAAAAAAGATATATTATACAAAAAAGTAGGTACAATGGTTTGTGATAAAAGCTATAAATGTCACTCTTATCTCTACAATATTTGTTAAGCAAAGTGTTGGTATGTTATAATACAGGGGCTGCAGATATTTTCGAAAATGGCTTACCTTCCGTTCCTCTGAGGAGCGGATGCGAATGATGTTTTTTTTTTTTTGTTCTGGATAAACCTGATGTATGTTTCGAAAAGCTGATGAGTCCGGGGGCCGAGAAACGAAATGACCTATGGATTCATGTATAGCAGATATAGGTTAACAACAATGTATTATTGATTTATTTTTATTTTGTAGAATAAGAAGTGAAAGTTTCTGGTAACGCGCGAACGTTTCTTGTGAAGTAACAATAAATTATTAAGATTTGTTTTTGTCGTCGTCCTGCAGGCACGATAGCAATAGTGTATTTGAGAGCTAAATAATGCACGATATATTTGTTATTTAATGTTCTCGGGAAGAAATGCACAGCACCTAAAAAGATGACCGACAATTTTGCATAACTTGCTGAGATATGATTTATATATTGTTCCTAGATAAATTTTCTAAAAAAAAAATAAACGCCTAATGTGTTATGGGTTTTCTCCAATTCAGTCGGCATAAAATTCAACTCGAGCGTTTGGTTTAAGTTGACATTTTTGTTGTAGGGTCGAAATGCAATTCCTTTGGTTTTTGTTTAATCAATCATAAATTAGAATTTGACCACATTGAAAATTTGAAGAGCGTGATATATTTCCTCAGGTTAGTATGTCATCCGCATGCGTGTCGAAGATGAACAAACTGACGTCGTTCGCATACATTGAATCCCGGAGAAAAGTTCACCGGACAAAAATCTCACCGGAGAAAAGCTCACTCCAAAACCGGCGGATGCGGAGAAAAGCTCACCACAGTTTTGACCAACCCGGAGAAAAGCTCATCCAAAATTTCGTCTTTTCAAAGCTAGGCTTCAAAGTAACACAACGACCACGTTTCGGTGACAAACGGCACAATCATTCTAACTTTTTTTTTATCAGCCGTTTCCTGGCTGACAATTCTAGGATTTGTAACTTAGGTTCTTTGTACCCACCGTAACCCGCACAGAAACGTATGTCTTACTTGTTATCTTGTCCCCGTCCACACTGGAATTAGGAGTAGAGGGGTACCTTTTTGTATGTTGTTCCTCTTGACGGATATAGGAAATGATATTTTGTTTAGTAAAGATAGACCACGGCTTCTTTAGTTCTAAGCGCATTTTGACTTCTTCTTATTGGCTGAGAGTTGCGTGGTCCAACAACAGTATCTGAATGCATTTCTATATAAAGCAAACTTTTCTAGCCGTTATTCGTACTAACTAGGGAAAGGCAAACAGATCCTTACCCCGAAAACGGGGTAAAGATCAGTTTAGAAAGGGAGCCACTTCACGCTGCCATACCGCAAAATGGCCAAACCGCAA
>JAZHYW010030782.1:0-11992 GCA_037355805.1 Ixodes ricinus | reverse complement strand
TCCCTCACCGCTTTAGCCCTGTCGCCAGGCACAGTCGAGCTGATGCAACCTACATCTGACAGGGCAGTGCCATCATCTACATCAGCTCTCCAGCCACCGCTCACCACGCCACCCAAAGGGGTCTCGTGGTCAGCGTAGTTTTGAGGGCAGTAGCGGCGATGTCCCTGCTCACTCTCATCACACACCCTTAAGTAGTTGTGCAAGTTGACGCATGCCCAGACAACGGCCTCCAGGGTTTCCTCAGAAGCCTGGATTGGTTGTCTGAAAATGCGCCACCTCGCCACCAAGATGCCAAAGGCATTCTCAATGATCCTCCTTGCCCTGGAGAGTCTGTAGTTAAACACTCGAGAGAGTAACTGCAGCTCTCTCCTGGGAAAAGGGCGCATGAGGTTAGGGAGCAGGGGGAACGCCTCATCGCCCACGAATACAAAAGGCAGCTTGGTTTCTGTTTGGGGTAGGAGCCCAGCTGGCGGGAGACCAAGTTCCCCCGACAGCATAGACCGCCCCATTTCAGACTCTCTGAACACTCCCCCGTCACTAAACCGCCCCGGCTGCCCAACATCTACTAGAGTGAATTTGTAAGTGGCATCGCAGCTGGCCATGAGTACAGTGCTGTGGAACCCCTTGTAGTTGAAGGTGTCGGAGCCCGCACCGGATGGGGCCTGGATGGCCACGTGCTTGCCATCCAGGGCTCCGACACAGTTCGGGAAGTTCCACAGCCTGCCAAACTCTGCTGCGATCCGCTCCCACTGGGCAGTGTCGGGGGCCTAGAATAACAGTTGACCAAGTCTTAGCCATAATCACACAAACACCACCAAAACATACCAAACACCTCAAATCCAGAAGTGTCAGATGTTACATCATTTACACTTTTTTTTTTTTGTGAGAAGGCACAACAGTTATGAATACTAAGATGTTTTTTCAAGTGATCCTAGCACAGCACTCATAGTCCGTGTTCCCAAATTGACTCAATCTCACTCAAGGGTAAAGGTTCTGTACCTGGTGTTGGAAAACCTAAACGCGTCCAGCATTTTTTTTATGTGTCTTGTCCCGTGACATGATCTGCTGCAGTAACTCGGATCCATTCGAGTTAGATTTGGGAAACAGTCGTAATGTTGCATTGGTCGCAATTATTTGCAGTTGAGAGTTTACACAGAGTGTACACTTTACACAGAGAACACTAAATCCAAGGTATTCATAAACAGCACAAGCCAGGGCATTAATTTCTGGTAAAGAGATGCAGCCACAACTGTCTTTAACTTTACCTTCTTTATTTTATTCACTTCACTTCACCACTGTGGTTGCACAAGAGGTTGTTGTCTGTGTTTGTTCTATCTTCAAGAGTTTTGTGAAGCATTAAGATCACAGCCATGAGATACTGGCTTAAGATAGGGCTTTTGCTGCACAGGGAATTCATGTTTCTGTATAAATGGTTAATTTGCAAGACCTAGCCTGTGTCTGATTTACTTCTTTAACTCCTAAGTTGACAAGGCACCAGAAGCTACCTGCTCAATCGACTAGTCGTGTGTCTACCTTTCGTCACATGAACACGCTCCCTTCTGTGCCCACGAGCAGAGATAGCGGTCAAGACGAAAGGGTGGCGGTTGATTTTTCTGGCAAGCATGTAGCTCCCACCATACTGCCGGCTTAGGGGTGGAGGAAGTATAGTGCAGCACATAACTTGTACGATGGAGCATAAACACCATTGTGCTTCTGTCACTAATGGAGGCTTTTTGTGGGTTCGCTCCTTGTCATCAACAGTCCCAGTAGTCAGCATTTCTGGGAAACAGAAATAGGGCAGTAATGGCAGCTCGTACTTGGCTACAACTTTGCCCTGCTAGCAGAGAATACCGCGGGAAGGCTAGAAAAAGATGCAAGCTGAATTCAAGGAAGTGCACAACAAAGTACAAGTGGCTACAAAATGCAGAACCAGGATCGCTCAAGCAACCAGACAAACTATATCGGAACGCTCAGCACTGCTGGCGATGCAATGCGCAGCACACTCCAGACAGTTACAAATTTCAGGCAGCATGTTGCAAGAAATCCGGACAGATTGCCAAGGCATGCATCAAGAAGCAGAAGGATAAGAAACATCCGCACACGAATCACAGCATCTATCTATAACAGCACCAGCTGCAGACAGGTGTGCCACAATAGTCATGCACCGTCCCTCACTGGCTACGTCAACACTGTACAAGCTGAACACCGTGACAAATACCACCAATGTGCTGAAGTTCACAGTGGACGTATCAGTTGACAACAGGTGCTTGAACTTCAAGGTTGACTTCAGAGCAGCCTGCACACTCATCAGCAAAGCGCCGTCATGTTCTACATGGACGAGCAGCCCGCCTCGGCTGGAAACTGAACTGAATGAGCCGACGCTGTGCAACGTTAGGTTTGGACATAACAGCAACACTGACATACTCACCGGGCGGTACAATGGGTCGAGTACATGGTGCAGTGCCCAGCACGTCTCCCGAAGAATGTTGCTTGCTGTTGATCGCCCGATCCTGTAGCACATAGATGCAAGCTGCTGGGAGGACCCATGAGCCAGGCACCTAAAATGTTAAAGTTGTGGGTCACAATGATACATGTGCTAATAGACAAGCAACAGAAACAGTGAATGCTTGGAGCAACAGAGAACAAAAAGAGTGATATAAAAGATGAGTGGGGCTCAAAATAATGTAAAAGATGTTTGTACGTAGACAGTTAAAGGATGTTTTACCTTTGAAATCTGATGACAGTAGGCTACAATCAGGGTTCCATGCTTTCAGTAAATACCAATAAACCCAAGAAAAACAAACCCGAGTCAGTTTTGTCAAAATCTGGGAAAACTGAAAAACTGATTTCGAGCTGTCCTTGAATTACAAAAGCCCAAGCTTCACGGGAACGAACTTATTATATACAGCTTTATTTTGTGCTGATCCAGAAGAGGGCTATTAGTAAACTGCCTGCTTCTTTCTCAGGAACCGCAGATCTTATTCCATTTCCTTCTATTTTGGTCCTTGGAAGTTTTGAAGTATTCGGGTTGCGTGCATATTTATTCAGCATTGTCGTCAAAAAAAGAAAAACCAATCCGTGGGGAAAATATATTCCAAAAATACACCCCCAGTTTGAAAAGGAAGAACTCTGAAAACATGGAACCTTTTTTATAATGTAAATAAATTAAGCCAGTGTAGTATGGATGCTAGCCGTAACATACACCGTGAAGTGGTGACACGAGCAAACACCAATACGATGCTCATTCAGATTGAAACGGGTAGGCGTGGGGATTTAGGCCAGGCTCCCTGGATCCCTCAGCATGGACCTTTTGCTCTACCTGCTCGGAGTCATGGTGCATTTACACATTTTGCCACTGATCCCCCACGCTAGGAGTCTCTTCACAGAAAAATGTCAAGATGGCCTCGCATTGTGGAAATTTGCAGTGCACATTAAAGGGACAATGCAAAAAGTTTGTACTTTCAGTAAATGCCGCATAGAATTAATCCTTCACATTCATGAAACAAGAGTTGTTTTTTTTTCTCCACCCAACAGCAGTTGCAGAAAGAAAAAAAAGAGCAATGTACAATCTTTTAACTTGCAGCTAGAAAGAGGCCACATGACCTGGAACAGATTATACACTGCCAACGTTTATCATAGCCACATGCTGATATTTCCAAAGCATAGGGCATGCAATGAGTTCCACACATTGTTAATGTAGTGCTATTCCCATAATCATAGCGATTGGCGGGTACAAGCTACTACCCAAATGCATGTCGAGGCATTGACAGGGGTGGAACTCATGAAATGTACTTGGGAGCAGCCACTGGAGCAGCTGAAACAGCTGTTTTGGAGCAGGTTGGGAGCAGCTAAAACTACATTCTCGAGCAGTTTAGGAGCAGCTCAAATCAGTTTTCATTGTACTTCAGCTTGTGTCATAGACGAGCATGAGAGCTATTTCAATTGTGCTTAGGAGCACAGATGAACATGAGTGGTTAGGAACCTAGGTAGATGGGATAACAGCGTAACAGATGCGAAAACTTGGCCTTGAGGACAACCACAAAGCAAGTACCATAAGTTTCCGGAGATACTGTCCTTGATATTTTCTGAGTGGCTTTCAGCTGCTCAAAATGCAAACCAGCACTGCTTATAGCACAACCAACACGTGCTCGACATAGTAATTATTTGTGCGAACCACGTGACGTGCGTAAGCAACGGACGTGCAGATGCGCGGAGGAACAGGGCACCAAATTTAGAGTTTATCCTATTGTGCAGCTCAATATCGAAGCAGCAGACAACAATTAACGGAGGTAACGTATTCGAAGCGATGAGCCGCAGCAAGATTAAAGTACGCCGAGCAGATCCACCGCTCGCGTGAGAACTGCTGGCCGGCAAGGTTTTGGATCGGACAGGGTTTCAGTTCAATTAAATCATGATTTATTTTGCAGGTATGCGGTTCCAACTTCTAACGACTAAGCACTAAAAGGAACCTTTTGCTAATGTGTTTTCAACTGGCTGACGTCCGGAACCCGGGCCGAAGAGCTTCAGGCAATCTGAGACTTAACGACTCGACCTCACCTCGGCCGACTTGCTTAAATTGGAAAATAAGAATCCAGTCGAAGGTGATGTAGCCCTTGGAATCCATCCCCCAAGTTTTTTTTCGCGCCCTTCCGACTCGGGATACACAAGGAAAATGAACGGAACAAAAAATCGCAAAGCCGACAAAGCTAAACGCGCTCATTGTTGCCAATCGAGTCAATAAAAACCAAAACCAAGACAATTTTTTTTTTTTCGCACACGTTGTGCAATTAGGAGCAGAATGGCGCGAGGTATTGGCTGCGGCGCAGTTTCCGCAAAATGGCGCAGGATGGCGCAGGCAAATGCGTCTGGCGAAAAATGGCGCAAATGGCGCAGCCGTTCCACCCCTGCATTGATTATCACGAGCCTTAATTTAATGCTCACGCAGTGCTTGTGTCAACTGTATGAAACACATTAAAATATTGTCACCGCAGGGATCGTATAGCCTAATGACAAAATCCTGGGCATTGCATTGTTGACAATGCCAAGAAAGCAATCCCCACAACTTCATTGGCAAGTTTTGCAAAAAAAAGACTGAAAAAAAACCCTCATATTTTTTAAATTATGTAGCGATGAAGAACTAGCATTGCATGCAAGTATACTTATATGTCCTAATAGTGCCAGTAAGCTTGTGTAAAGTGAGAAGTATTTCTACCCAATATCATTGAATGGCCCCTTGAAAAGCGTCTAGGGTTGCTGAACCTATACACAAACTCATCTCTGTTACGTCACGGCGCGGTGGTGGCGCGTCGGACGCACTTCCGGTCCGAGGCTGTGGGCGGAAGAGCCCATGTGAGACGTGTATTCCTGCGTTGTTTTGAAAGGAACCAGACAAAAACCTGCCTTCTCGTCAAAATGCCGCGACTGGGGCTGTACCTGTAGAGTCGAGAAAGGTTTAAAGGTCAGTTTTCATGTGCTCGGTTCGTCCTAGAACGTAAATATGTGCCGTGTAAAGGGAAAACGGGACACCGTCAGACCATGATCGCTTGGGCGGGAAGCACTTTGGGTTGAATTCACGGATACTTGCGGTCGTCACATTTATTTGTTTTGTTCTAACATGAACGCAGGAAAACCGTTAAGTTGTACGGACCACCTGCGGACTGCGTTCAGTGCGGCCTCAAGTTCAAACGGCCGCCTGATCGTTGGAACTGTCGTCTGCTCTTTCAAACGTTTCTGCTTGTCGTCTGCTCTTTTAGAGGACACCAGCCGGTAGACCAAACATGGGCCCAGTACTTGTGATAAGAAGTAAGTGCAGGCCTAAAAAGACACGTTTGAAGGGTGTGGTAAGCAGGCTCGACGTAAACAGTAGATACAAGGAGGTGTTGATCATTGTTACCAGTGGCCATCACCGACTTGTCATGCCTGATTCACTTGGTCCGATTCTGCTTGCGATTTTCAGTATCGAGGTCGACCATCTCAGCTACGAGTCACGCTTTTGCAGCCCGAGCGACGTCGCTGCTGAAAATTGCGAGCGAAATCTCATCATGTGAATCAGGCTTTGGCGTACATTCCGCGGCGTCCACGCGGAATGAATCGCCGCATGTCAGATTATTCACGCGAAGTTTTGCGGTGCAACGAGCCTCGTTAATTTCGCTGACGCCGCTCAAGTAGTCAGACATTGCCAGGAAGACGTAGAATCAACAATTCCAACGCGAAAAAGAGCGCGGGGACTCACACCAACGCCAACAACATCGCATTTCAATGGTTTGTTTATGGGCGACGGCGAGCTTCTTGCCTACACCCCCATCGCGCATGCGCAGCGCCGGTGGCGTCCGCTAGGGGCACTCCGGTTTGTTTGTAAACATGAGTTGGTGTATACTTCGTTACAACACAAAAGGCAAAAAAAAGCCTTCCTACAAAGCTCTACACCTGCCAGGATTGCTGATACCCAATTCTCCACTTCTTTCCTTCCTATGCAGTGTTTGATCTGTTAAAGGGGAAAGAGTGAACGGCTTTATGGGAGGAGCTTGTACTGATATTCTTAATCTGCGACAGAAAATTTTGCCAAGAAAGTGAGGGAGAGAAGGAGACGAGAGAGTGCGGGGTCGTAAAAACGCCGAGCTCTGATTGGAACGACTAGTGGGTAGCCGAGAGCTAGCAGCCATTGTCTTATTGCACTCATCGAACCCGCTCGAATGTGAGAGCAAAATGCCAGACGCCTGCGTTCCGCGTTTTAAAGCGCTCGAAGAGTGCAGTGGGGACAAAGGCTGCCCTTGTCTCCACTGCACTAGTCGAACGCGTTCGAATGCAAGAGCCAAACACCAGATGCCTGGGTTCCACATTTTCACGCGTTCAACGACTGCAGCGGATACAAAGGCCGCCTTTATCTCCAATGCACTCGACGAACACGATCCACTAGACGCCGGTGTTCGAACGTGTTCGACGAGTGCAGTGCAGACAACGGTTGCTAGCTTTCGGTCTACCCATTAATCGTTTCAATGAGAGCTCTGCATTTTTAAGTCCCTGTGCGCCCTCGTCTCCTCCTCTCCCTCACTTTCTTGGCGCACTGTCTTTGCTCTCTTGGTCAGGCATTTTGCATGGCATTAGTCACTTAAAAAAAAAAGTCTGGGGGTTTTACGTGTCACACCAACGACGGGCACCTGGCACGCCCCAGCAGAGCATCGAGGATTAATTTGGACCACCTAGCGATCTTTTGACGTTCAACTGAAAGCTCAATTACACAGCACCCTCTCTGCAATAAGCCTCTGTCAAATTACGGGCACCTCAGCTAAGATACGAACCCGTCACCTGGGTATCCGTAGGCCGGTGCTTTGCCTCGGAGTCAGCGAGGCGGCCATTAGTCACTTCAGTACACAGACCGTGGATAACTGAATGTCATGAACCCAGGGCGCTTATATGGACAGGAATACTTTACTTTGACTGAATAAATAGGACTGCCTCGGAATTCTCATATATGCACACTTTTTTAAGTTGGCTTATGGCAAGGTTATTTGAGAAGTTCTTCAACTTACCGGATTGTGAACGACAAACGTTCTGCAGGGCTTATTGGCTCCCTGAAGAAGGTCGCCTCCTTCTGCAGAAGGGGCCCCACCAAGGAGAGCAGGTGGTCAAATCTGTAGACAAAGTGGTTATTAATGTTTGTACTCAAAAGCGAGTCGTTCAATACTGTGGGTAGCTATTCTTAAGGAGTGAGCCACTGAAATTAACAACTGCAGGAACAGCCTGTAAAACACTATTTTGTAATTTAGTCTTGTCTTCGGTACAATGAAATCAAAGCAGACAAACTTGTGCACTTTAGAATTTGTCGAACACAGCTGACAGGAGTCTACTGAAAGTAACCAAAAATGACCTGCCAATGTTTTTTTTTTTTTTCTTATCCTTTTCTTTAAAAGTGATCGAAGAAAAACTGGTTATATGAACGTAACCCAGCCATACTGAAGTAATTGCATATGGTCGGAAAAGGGAACAATTTCGACCACTTTCTTGACGTGCGAGCGAAATCTCGATTACACAGCGGGCACTGCGGGCGGGATTCGAACCCGCCAACTGGCGAATCATAAGCAAAGGGCGGCCCTCCACCGAGACGATCGAACATCCAAAAGTATCTTTTTTGTGACTGTTTATGTTTAAAGAGAGTTAAGTACACACCTTTGCCGCGTCATGCGGAAGTATTGGAAGAAATCGCTTCCGTCGTCGAGGCGCATGTCCCGGACAAGATGGTGAAATTCACCGTGCGTTGCCCGGGACCGGAGCAGAAAGCGAATCCACTCGCGTGGCTCTCTCCGTCGGGAACGGAGGCGCATCGCTGCGGACGCTCGTGCTACAACTGCCCAGTCCACGTCGTTCCCGGCCTCCGCTATGTAGGCATCAACACACTGTAAAAACAGTGTCCGCAGCACATCACTGCTGCCGGAATCAGGCCAGTCCGGCGGGGCCAGGGGTGAGGTACTCGCCGGAGCAGCCATGTTGGAACGAGAAGCGAGCACCGTCGCATCATTCAGTGTTGCCCGACTATGTCGATTGCGAGTGGCTGAACCCGAGCCCTTTTAGCGTTCTGCTATTGGTTGTTGACGCGCCTACTAGCGACTACGTACGACGCGACTACGTACGACGTGAACAGCATGTCTTAGCAAAACGCAGTGGTTGCCATAGCAACTGTCGTCCTAAGCGGTTGTAAGAGGTTTCAAGAAGTTTTAGTGCACTCGGTCGAAGTCGGTCGCAAGAGTGTGAACGGGCCTTAACCCAGCACGTCCTAGAACGGAAGATCCATCTACTCGTGCGGCGATGTTGTGGCGGACCCCTGAAGAGAGCAGAAACGCCCGTGCTGTCGTCTTTGTTTACTTCGACTACAGCGGTGCTTTCTTAGCATTCGTCTTTCTCGAATATCGCCCGGATTTTCTATTTTGTGCATTCCATACGTGGGCTGAGGTTTAAGATATTACTAGTGCGTACTATATTTAAAGGCGTGTACGAAGGATGCGAATTTGAATAGCGTTTTCATCACCATAAAAAGTGATTAGTGTTAGCATTCCTTGAGTGATCGCAAAGCCTATGTAATCCTGAGAACATATTTCTACGTTGCTGTATCTCTGCTAAGATAACATTGTAGTTTGCAATCGTCGAAAAGGGCGCATGGCGAGATTTGTACTATCAGTAAAGTCGTGTTTTAAAGTCCGTGATTGTCCAAGACGGAGTGCTGCATCTTTTTCTTTTCTTTTTTTCATCCACTCGGCCCTGCGAACCTATCCTGACAAAATAGGAGTTAATAAAGCATGAGCCCATAAAAACTCTATGCATTTTCTGCTATATCAGTGAGTGACAGCGCGTGCCCTTCTTTTTAGACATACCGCTGAAATGGCTGACGGCTGCTGTGAAGCGGCTGTCGTGCCGACGACCTTTTGTGCTTCATACCGGGGTATGGTACCAGTCCCATGCTGTCGCTGTAGCGCAACATATCTATTTCAGTATCGATCAGCTGCGATGTGTTCATCGTTATCGTGTTGATGAGAGGCGCAGATTCAGAAAATATGTCGCTGGCATTGGCGCCATCTTCGCAGTAAAACCCTGTGGTAAAACCTACCGGCATACCACCAGCTCGCCGCAAACGCTCCCATTCTCCTACTGTCCGGTGCCATAGTACGTCACGACCGTAAAATTACACCGCGGCTTGTTTTGCGGTGAGTTGGAGAGGAAGAAAAACTCGGTATTTCAATAATTTATCGTGTAGAACGTAATAAGCCGAAACGCGCCGAAACGCAAACGGATGTCTGTTCGGCGTTCAGTGAACATTGAAGGTTTAATTCAAAAGTTATTTCGCAAAAGTAAAAAGATAATTTCATGATCCCTTCTAGAACGGGGTATTTTGTCCTGGTTTGCTCCTTTGTTTCGGGGGAAAAGAATGAGGGGATTAAAGGGGGAAAGAAAGAGAGAAAGATAAAAAAGCGTAGAAGCTAGAAAGATTGAACACTAACACTGCGCTGTCCACTGACATTGAAGGTCATTTTCTATAAGCAAAAGTTCTGGCGTGTTGTCTTTAAGAATCGAACAAGTGCTTTTGTGGCCTTGGCCTCTTTGTGTGAATTGTCCCAAGTACTAAGCACGTTAGACACAGAGAAGGGCCTGTTGTCTAAGCATGCTAGCGTGTTTTTGAGTTGTGTCATTTCTGCGTTGTAGATGACACAATCACACAAAATCAGACGAATTGTTTCAATGGAGTCACAACTTTGGCACTCTGGCGTTGTGACCTTTACAATCCGATGAAGGAACTTCTGCGTGTATGGTACACCAAGTCTCAGTCTGTGTATCACTGCCTCTGTCTACTCTGGCATATAATTTGGAAGGTGGAACAAAAGTTCTGGATTCAAAGCGTAGAGAGGTCCACACTTATAGTTGGTTGTATTCCACCATGTCCTTGTTTTGGTGAAGTCGTAGAGATTAATGAGACACCATATGTCAGTTCGACAATACGGCACCCTGACATTTGGGGTAAATAAATGGGCTGATTTCGTTGCAGTATCAGCTGCCTCGATCCCAAATGTGTGACAGTGACTTGGTATCCAATGAAATTTAAAAAAAGTGTCCCAGGTTGACGCATCATTTAAGTTCCAGTAGAACGTGAATATGGATTTGATCGTTTTGATTATGTCTCATAATTATGGATGTAACTTGTAGTGCCGGTTCACAGTCCGTAAATATTGTACAGTGTTCGGGCGGTTTCGAGCAGGTAATTTCAAGAGCTTCATTAATTGCCACTAATCAGTGTTGTACGGAACGGCGTTCCAAGGAACGGCGTTCCTGGAACGCGTTCCTTTTAGGAGGAACGAAGGAACGCCGGCGTTCCATTTTGCAATGCTGGAACTGGAACGGGAACGCATTACATTTTTACTGGAACGGAAAGAGTAACCGCGTTCCTTTTTTCGTCCAGTGGGGTAATTTTTATTTTATTTCAAACAGCGAAAGTATGAAAGTACAAAAACAATATCTTTACGAAGTGCAGGATCTCGTTAACTTTTTGGATACTAATCTAATGGATTATTTTGTGTGGTCCTCGCTTGCTAACAGTTTGAGCACTGGTGGGCATCGATTCTTTTTTGACATCCCGAAACTGCGGTACAAAAAGCAAAACTATTTGGTCATAGGAAAAGACAAAGAAAGAAGGTTGTTTCAAACTCAGCTACTTTCTTTGCTTTCACGAATCCTCATACACCCAGAAATTTTATTCCGACTACAGCCATTTCTGAACTTCAATAACAAGACCTACAATTACGACAAGATCACAGATTGCCAGATATCAGACTCACCCTTGTATCCCGATCATTGGTCACTTAAAAAATACACACATAAAAAAATTTAAAAAAAAACTTCTATTCTTTTTTTCGTCCCCCACCTCCAAACTGAACAACAAATCTAACCTTCACAAAGAGGTATTTGTAGCTTTCAAGACTGACTTTCTAAAAGCCCAACCCTCTCCTTCACTTGCTCGTCTTGCGGACAGCAACATCGACAAGCAACTGTTGTTAAGTTCTAACACGGGACTTTGTTAAATTGAAACGTGTGAGGTTGTTGTAAAACGCTCGTGCAATCTTGGGTAAAAGTACATTCGGCTCGTCTGAATCGTCCACTACAAACATGGGCATGGTTAATAGCTGAGATTTTTAACATGAATATATCAACAAATGAAACCCTGCTTCCGCGTGTTTTCTTCTCTTGGTGCTCTTCCATCACGACATACAAACTCGTATGCTGATTATTGATGGGATAGATAAAAAAAAACTCTGCTTGATTTAACTAAATATGGTAATTAGCAAAAAATGCAAATGTAACGTATATGTAACGAAACGTTCCATTTTTTGAACTGTAACGGGAACGAGTTCCTTTTTCCCATATGGAATTTGTAACGGGAACGCGTTCCAATAATCCGAAGGAACGAGGAACGAGCTTTCGTTCCTTTTCTTGAGGAACGTGTACAACACTG
>JAZHYW010030781.1:0-11074 GCA_037355805.1 Ixodes ricinus | reverse complement strand
ATATGCATTGCTTATACATAGCATCGAATGATAATGCTTGCTAATAAAGAATACGCTTTTAACAAAGTTAAAAATATATTAAATATTAATTTTTGGTTGGAAATAATTATAATTTCTATTATGTATAGCGTATCCAAAATGATACAAATATGTATCTAAGAATGCAATGTTCATCCGTCTATAATAATAAAATTAAACCTGCACTAATGTAACTCTGCTCCAAGCAACAATGTTCTAAAAAAACAAATTTAGATAAACAACAACGTGGTGCCTCGACCGTAGGCTTCAAAGTTAAGTTTGTACAAAAGAAAGATAAACTGCTCGTGCTAGTAGCTCTTATGTTTTATAGACAAGACGACATTAATGATTGTAGTTGATGCTTTCGTTTATTCTTCTGGATAGCCTGATCTATATATTTATTTACAGGAGCACAGAGAGCAGTGTGAAATAAAGAAACTCTGCTTGCGAGTACTGCAAATTGGACCTGAAAGGCGATGATGACGTGAGTATGGGTTATAAATGTCAAAACGGACATTTGGCCTGATCCTTAAAGATCGATGTTAAAAGTCGGTGTCTATTCTCCCGGCAGCAAGGAAAATAATTTCCCGAAATTCTACCGGCAGTCGCCTCCTATTGGCGGCGGCAATCAATCCATAAATCGACGTTTCGTCGACAGATCGTTCATCGACAAGCAATGTTTCACCGACAGGTTGTTTCATCAACAGCTCAGATTAGCCTTGTTTTCGTAATGAGCCGCCTCAGACTCGCCGCGAAGCGGCGTTAGCGGGTGGGCCATGCATGGTTATTACACGATCCAGTGACGTGCGACGAAATGTCCCTGCAGCGTGCAATTCGCGTAACGAGGGTCAATGAAACGTGTCCATGAAACGTGTATCCACAAAAACCTGCCCACGAAATAGGTTTCCACGAAATGTCGGGAAGATAAAAAAGTTGGTATTCTGACGGCAGTCGTGTCATGATTTCAGACAGCCAAAGGAGGTTGACGGCCTGTAGAATTTCGAGGAATCTGCCGGCTGACGGGAGAATAGACACGGCCATGTTTAGATCGTTCGGGCGGCGCGAAGCACTTTTTTGTCGCGCACAACAGGGTTAATTGTTTATGTAGTACTGGCACCATAAAGATTTATCTGTGAAACCTTGGAACTTAATTTTCGGCATCAAATAAATCATCAGGTGCAGCTTCCATTCGAAAAATAATTGCTCCTTTCCACCACATTCGTGGCAAATGCAGCAGTCCTTTACTCTTTTGACGGATATTACACATTAATATTATTATTTTTGAATAATTAATAATAAGAATAATATTCAATCAATCAGTCAATGTTTAATATAGTGTCCAGGAACAACCAATCGGTATTCGTGGTGGCACAATTAATAAAAATACAAGCAAAAACACACACACAGGCACACATACAAAACGCCCAGAAGGGGAACGTAGTTCACCAGTCGGAGGCTAAAAATATTAACAAGTATGAAAGACACTCAAATCAACAAGGAAAATCAAAATCACAAAACCTAGACATCACCAGGTGTGAAAGCAAAAAGCAAGTACTTGGATATCGTACTGACAAACATCAACTCTTCAACTCATCAGCCCTTTTCTTTCAAAGAGGAAGTTTCGAACAGCGTTTCGGAACTTGCTCTCGCATGAGTTAAAAAATATAAATTTTATCAGAGTAGCGGTTATAACACTCAGGCGATCTTTTGATCGGGTTTAAGTGGCTAAAATGTCGAGCTATATAAAAAGATGGTTGAAGTCGTGTCGGCACACGTGGAACTCTAAGGCTCACTTCGGACAGAAGACTGGGAGAGTTAGTCGAGCCGTGCAGGGTCTTAAACAAAAAACAGATCTGCCTTCACCCGACGCTGCTGCAGGCTCGACACGTTGACGAGTTACACCCAACATTTAAACAAGGATCACCTTTCTAAAAGTAACAATATTTAAAGTGGGAAAAAATTTGTTTTGGACTCGCTTGACAGATAAAATTTTAGTTTTGGAAATGCCGTTCCAAACAACCTAAGCGTACTCTAGCTGGGATCTAACTAAGGAACAGTACAGCGTGAAAAATGCGGACGGGCTTTTGAATTACTTCGTTATGCGAGACGCGGCACCTAACGTGCCCAAGGCCGATTGAGCCACTCTGGTAACGTGAGTGTCAAATCTCATGGTTGAATCAAAAACAACACCAAGGGCAAGGTCCCTCTGTTCACTTACACGTGACAATAGTTCGCCATGATAACTGTATGGAAAAAATATATGGTGCGTCTTACTAGCATATGTCATTACTTTTGTTTTAAAATAATTCAAATGGACGTCATTTTCTAAACACCAATGACCGAAGGAATATGCGTCATTCTAAAGCGTGATGCAATCCTCTAAGGTCGATATATTTTTTAAAGTTTTATATCATCAGCGTACTGCAGAAATTATGAGTTTGATATAACCTGAGAGACATCATTTACAAAAATATTGTGAAGGATGGGGACCAGGACAGATCCCTGAGGCACTCCGGAGCTTGACTATTGGACAAATAGCGTTTTAACAAATAGTATACAGAACCACATACTCCATAAGAAGAAAGTTTCTATGAGAGGATGTGGTTGACTGCGTCGTAGGCCTTACTCAGGTCGAAATAAAAAAGTAAAGCTGACCTCTAATTACAAACTACTTCAGATGCAGCAGAAGTAAAAAATACGAGATTGTTAGATGTCGATCTGCCGGAGATGAAGCCAGGCTGATTAGGAATGCTTATACTACGAAACGTGAAGGAGAGGAATTGATGGATGACCATTTCAGAGAGTTTGGAAAAAGAAGAGGAAGCGACATTGGTCAGTAATTAAGAACGTCACCCCTATTTCCAGATTTCAGGACCGGGACAAAAACTACCACTTTCCATTCATCAGGGAATATTCCAGACGTCAAGGATATATTAAAAATTGTGCACAGTATAGGCGTAAATAATTTATAATAACCCTTAACAATTGAAGCGGGTATCCCGTCGTGACCTGCAGACAATGTGGGTCTAATGTTCTTAATACATAGCCTAACACATTCCTCATCGACAGCTACAGAGCCTAAAGCGTCACCAAACCCATCCCAGTGAGGCAATATAGTTGAGCAGCAGTTATTATTATTATCTTAGACTGACGCAAAGTGATCCGCAAACAACTCATGCAGACATGCCCTTCTCACTGTCGCTATGCTGATTCAAGACAATTTCGGACTCAATAGACTTCCCAGGTAGTATTTACTGTTCCTCCAGAATTTCTTGGGGTGTTTAACGAGATCTGATTCTACAGAGGCACAGTGCGCCTGACGATCACGGTTTAAAATTTTATTACATCGCTTTCTGCAAATTTTAAATTCAACTTCCCACTTTGGAAGACAACTTTTCTTAAAGCTCTTGTGCAAAAAAAAAAAATCGTTTTAATAGCTTTCTGAGTTCGCGAGAGAACCGGCCAGGGAAGCCTAATTTTTGAGACGTTTTAAGAGGAATATATATGTCCATGGCCTCGTGAACAGCACTTGTGAGGAGACATGCTTGGTCGTTGATATCAGACAACTCCAAGATGCAAGCCCAGTCAACACCCGACAGCTGGTGATACATTCCAATGTAGCCCCCAGCTGAATACTTATACGATGAGTCTGGGGAAGGGCCATTACAGAGACTGAGGACCGCAGGATCAAAAACTAAAAGAACTACATCAAGAGCAGGGTGATATCTATCCTCAAAAACCATAGAGTGTTCGCTTCGAGCCACACGTGCACCGTCCATGTTTGAAAAGCATAAATCTAAAGCATTACCTTGGTCCTTTAGAATATTATCGTGCTGTCTAAGGTCGAAAAAGAGAGGTAAAGTTAAGGAGATAGTTGCATCTTTGTTTTCTATAAAAGTTGTCAGCAAGGACATTGAACTGTGTCCAGTTAATACCTGGAGCGTTAAAATCCCCCAAAATTAAGATCTTGCTTTCCTGTGAGTCCATTGCATTTATTAATGTCAGCGAGACATCTGTGGAAATCATACGGGTGTCGTCTTAGGAGGAAGGTAAACCAGACCTATTAAAATACGTTTTCTCCTAGAACACTCAATTTCCATCCACAGAGACTCGGAAAATCTTTCCAAATCTTCACGTCTTCGTGAGCTATATTGTCTGTCAACTGCGACCAATGCGTCCTACTCGGCCCCGGTAAGAGAAATCATGATCGTGATGGTAGACATCAAAACCGGGCGGAAAGAAATCGGAGGAACTAGCACTAGAACATAACCAAGTTTCCGTTAAGCAAACAATTGAATATTGCCGCGCGCGTAGCTGGTCGTTCCTGCCGCCGGCACCAACTTCCTGAGCTCTTCGCGGACAATGTCTCTGACCATCTCACGGATCGCAGAGGGGTCGGAGCTGCCGGAACCGATGCTGCAGGTAGATGCTGGAGTCACGGTGGCGCCAGTATACCGCTGGTAATGGTTCGCCCTTACGAGGAGCGCCCTTTCAAGGTTGGTGGCCTCCGCGAGACGAATCTTTCCACCGTCGACGCAGGATTGCGGACAAGGCCGCCGAAAATGTCATCCCTGACACCTCGCATGAGTACCCGCAGCTTCTTTTCATCGGTGGCCTGCGGGTCGGCGCGGGCGAAGAGGCGGAGGACGTCTTCAGTGAAAGATGTAACGCTTTCCTTGGGTCCCTGGTTCCTCCCTCGAAGCAGGTCTTCGGCCCGCTCACGTCGGTGTTGACTGACAAATGCTTTCTTCAACTCGTTCTTACAAACTTCCCACGTGGTCAAGGCGACTTCGTGATTTTCATACCACTGCCTTGCTGTTCCTTCCAGTGAGAAGTAGATGTTCTGGCGGCGTTGCTCACCAGTCCATCCGTTGTGGCGGGCCACTCGGTCGTACTGCAGGAGCCAGTCTTCTACGACCTCGTAGAGTTCACCGCGGAATGGCGTCGGCACGCGGGGAACCACAGCCAAGAACATGTAGGGCGTCGCTGCTGGAGGGTTTTCCGTCTGTTGGTCCGTGGAGCTCATCGCCGGCTTTGATGGCTTCTTTGTCTTGTCCGGCAGTGGTCCAAACTGAGGGCGTTGTCCTTGAAGACGCTGGCTTGCCCGGGGCCCTGCCTCTTCCACGAATCGTCGACTTGGAATGGGGCTTGCCGAACGGGTCCTCGGAGGGGTACGGTTAAGAAACATAGGGTGCGTACCCCGCACCTCCACCAGAATGTCACGGGTGGTGATTAGAAGAACAATAAATAGACAGGAGGAAATAAATGTTTACTGGGGCGAACTTGTGCCCCCAAAAAAAGGGAAATAGAAGATAAGAACAGAGCGTCACGGGCGTCGAAGTCAGCGTAACCGCAGGTTCGAGCGCTGGGGCGAGACTGACTGCGGCTAACCACGCGGAGCCCCTTTTGTACACGCGTGGGTTTCTCGAACAATCGGCGTAGAAGGTTCGCGCATAGAACATTCTAACCTCGAACATGCAACAGTGTTCTCGAATTTACCAGAAACAGTAAATTGCAAGAATAAATAAAAGACGCGTCGCGCCCAGGAATCGAACCCTGGCTCTTCGCGTGGGAGGCGAACACGATAACCGTTAGGCCATGGCCGCGCTGCCCACTTGGCCAGCTACGCGCGCGGCAATATTCAGAGACAGTAATGTTGGTAAAGAAACATTCAGCTTTCGTCCGCAGGCCACGGACGTTCTGATAAAATAAATTGATGTTACTTATATTCGTACTTAATGTTAGGCTTGTGGCTTCCTTCGGGCGAGTGAAGGAGCTCTTGACGAAGTGCGGCTTTGAAAGGTTAAAAAAGACAATCCGTCGGCCACAAAGCAGGGTCAGAGTTTTTCGAAGTCTTCTGCAACCATAGAGACGTGAAAGAGGCGTAGGTATTGTAGCGAGTCTTCAGTCAGTGGCACTCCAAGTTTTCCAAATCGAGTGAACACAGATGTCCAACGAACGATGTCAGTGGAGGTGGTGACCGGATCAATCTTGGGTCACAAGCAATGCTCTCCGGCGGGAGAATGAGGGGCAAACACATGCCACGGACGCTCCGGCTTGTGCAGGAATTCGAGCCTTCGGGCTGATCGGGTTTGGCTTAAACAGGCAGTGCATCATCTTCCGACGCCGCGCTCACCAGCGCAGAAACCCGTTCCTTCGGGCTGATGGGGTTCGGCTTACCGGCGCAGCGCATCATTCTTCGACGCGATGTTCACTGGTGCACCTGCAGATTTTGCAGAGAGAGCCGGAGCGGGAGGGGAAGCGCAGGACCGCAGCAAATGTTGTTTTACCACAGGGCCCTGCCAGAGCTTCAGCATCAATCTGTGCTCGCTTGCCAAGCACGTCGCGTAAGCTGCGAACTTCTGCCCGCAGGCAGGCGATGGAGCTTGCTGGAGTTCCCCTTTCCTGTGTCTGCTCACGGCGGAGACGAGCGTTGTCTACACCGAGGGAAGCTAACCTCCTCGGCGAAGGAAATTCCTTCCAGCGCGTCGAGGAGAAGGGACCGAAGGGGCCGAAGGCTGGGGGCCCCCGTGCGTCGAGGTCATTGGGACCGGAGGCAGGTAGCGACACCGGACGAGTAGGGGAGGACGATGGCGGTGGAGGAGGAGGGTGAACAGGACGGTGGGGTCACCGGAGACCACGCCGCTGATGTTAGGCCTAGCTCCACCGTGTATCTTCACACCTGAAGAAATGAGCGTTCGGTCTCCGGAAAGCATACGCACTTTGTATGCGCAGGAAGTCGGCGCTCAGTGCAGCGCAGAAATCTTTGTCGTCCGTAAAAGCAGCGAGTGCAAATCAGACAGGCGTCCTTACTGGGCAGCATCTCCGTACTAATAGTAATAGTAAAATTCATAGTAATAATAATAGCAATATAATAGCAATAACAATAATAATATTTTAATAATATTAATATTTAATAATATTAATAATATTTAATAATAATTATCAAGCAATCAATCAGTCAACCAGTCTTTATTGTACAGTGCCCAGGAACATCCCTTAGGTTTTGGTGTTGATACACTGGTGCATTAAAAATGCATTATACAGAAAACATACAGAAGGATATACTACACAATATGCATGGCTCAAAAATTCAGACATGATGTGTTTCGGGAGAATAAAAGTGAAGATAATTTTTTAAGCATAGTACTAGGCAGTACAGGGTAGCTAAACTCGTGGAGCAAAACATTCTTCGCTTTTTGACGTAGCGGGGGAGTGACCAAAAGAACGCCGCAAAGTTTCCTCCTCCCTGCGCGCGCTCAACTTCGCAACTTTTGACGAAAAATCCCCCGCGATCCCTAGGCGGTGCACGAGAGCACGAGACAGCGCGGGGAGGCGAGCGTTCACGCCGCTCGCTGTACGTTGTCTTTGAGCTCTCTATACTTCGTTTCAGCTTGAGTCCAGACGCAGCCGACTGCTACTAAGCACGAGCGTGTGGCTCTGAACAGTGCCTGCACTGCACGAGCGCGCGTGCTTGGCAGGGACGCTGGAAGCCCGGAGCTCGCGCTTGTAGCATCGGCTGCGTCTGGACCCAAGCTGAAACGAAGTATAGCGCCGACAATCCCGTCATGCCTCGCCCAGGCGAGGAGCGAGAGCAGACGACGGGAGTTCGTCTGCTACGAGGCGGCATTCGCACAGCGGAGCTGATAGAAAAAGTTGGCATTCTGCTCGAAATCGCGTCCCGCGGGCCACAAACTCAAACGCGAGCTTGAATTGTAAGCGTCTGATATTCCACGAAGGGAGGATTCGACGACCCGTGTTTTATTTGCAAAATTTGGGTCGCTTTGTTGCCGTACAGACGCTGAAACCTACCAGTGTGTAATGAAAGGCCCAGGACAAACACAGAGGCCGCGAGATCTCGCATCATCTGCGTGCAGGTGAAAAGTGGAACATTTTTCGACAAAGCTCCCACAGCAGAAACCTGTGACGCATTCACTCAGCGTCCGGGAAGGCTAAACATGGAGACGTTGCCCGAGGCTCAAGCACAGTCATATTTGAACGGCAGCTATCTTGCCCCGTAGTATTTTGTTTGAGAAAGCTCTCGTTCTCAATGCCCTCACCAGGGAAATAAAAAAGTCTTACGAAACGTATTGCTAGATGTTCCAAAGAACTAGATTTAAGCAGTATCCTTTCAGTGGTTCACTCATAATACTATGCTTAAAACGAAGCAAGCTTTTGCGCGTACAGTGCCATAAATTTTCTCAAGTGTATGCTGTTTTGTAGTCAGCTGGCTTCGGAAACTTACGCCGTCTGTAGATATCTCTGACAGCCGAGTTCCTTAATTGGAAATCATCGCAAATATAAGTGACACGTTGCAGCAACCAACGTTTATAGATAAACGATGGCAGCGACTGCGCTCCCGCATTCCCACCCATCACGTCGAACAAAAAGGCGCTAGTTTCGGTTTGAGGTCGGTACTTTTCTACAACATCTATGGCGACAGCATCAGTCTGCACTAGGTGCATTCGGCAAGTTCGTCCGGGGCCTGTTCTCCGTGCAGCACTTCGCGGGTGCAATGCATTAGAACTCTCACAGTGCAAGTCTGGATCGCGGATCGGGAGCCCGTCACTGGCCTCACCGGCGGCCATTGCTTGACAACAGGCAATACGCCGCGTCCTATCTAGTTCTCCTTTGTTTTTGTCCTTGTTGTTTTGGCGTATTACACCATGAGGCAATACACGAAAGTCTAAGGGAGAAACACGCAAAAATAAGAAGCTTGTACGCGGTGCTCGAGGGCGAGTATTTTATGACGTGCTGCGATGATAATATCGGGTGCTTGGAGATCAACTAGACGTTCGTCAAACGTTCGAACATTGATTATAAAAAAAAATAAATGGGCCGGAGCACCACCGACTTTACTGACGTCGCTTGCTTCGGTTGCTAAATAAACGGCACGTTCAGCGACTGAACGGCACGCTCCGAGTTTCAGTTTGTCACGGAAGCCCTCACAGCAGTTCAAAGAAAAAGCTTTCACCATGAAGTTCTATGTACAAGCGGTTAAAACGATGCGAATGTCCGCAGTAAAGGCCTTCCAACTTATCGTTTGCTGAGTTCTGATGACTGCGAGATCACGGATGACACCACAATAACTCTCGGTAGCCCTTGTCTCATTAAACACATCACAGTTAACGCCCAACAAAGTCGCCCTGGACCCTCAACCACACAATGTTTATTTAAACAAGATTGGAATTCTAACGCGTTTAATATTCTTGCCCACAATATTAACTGTTATTTGCGGAAACACGATAGAAGTTTCATGATCGAGAACAACCTACTAACGTAATAAAATTGAGTTTTCCCGTTCCTCCTATAGCATGCATTAGATCGTGTCAAGCGATGACTGCCGGTGGTGCCGCTCGACCCTAGCAATACAGGCCTCTATCCGCGATCCAGCCTAATAAGAGATCAGTGGTGCCAGTGCTATTAGACATAAATTGTGTATTTGCATCGGTACACCCATACCTGCCGGATGTCGGGACGAGGCGCAAAACCGTACATCCGGCCAATATTGAAGCCGGTTTTCGGCGGAAGTTGCCTCGACACTCGCCAAAGAGGCAACGTGTTGTTTCGGCGACTCGTTTGTGTAATTTAATTTTTCAGTCATTTTATTGGGTCCCGGGCCACTGTGTACACCCCAAAAAAGGAATGTACTGTGGTAATTACACCTTGACGAGAAGGAGGCACGTAGCCAGGATTTTGTTTGGGGGGGGGGGGGGGCGCCCATGACAAAGTGCTCTATGAGGGGAGGGGGAGGGGAGAGGCGGCCCCAGCAAAATGGAAGATTTCAGGGCGGGGGGGGGCGGGCCTTATGCCCCCCCCCCCTGGCTACGTGTCTGAGGAGAAGGGGTATTGTAGTTTTACATCTTTATAAAAAGGTGTAGTGCATTATCACATGTTTTAACAAACGTGTTTAAACAATCACACATTTTTAAAGGTGTGAGGTTTACATTTTTTATAAGGTCTATTGCTACACTTATTAGGGGGTTAGTTATTGGACACGCCACTTACATGTATAAAGGTGTGAAAATGTTTAATTTGTATATACCTCTAACGGAAGAAAATCTCTTTCATGTGATTACATCGCGTGCCGATGAAACGATCTGTCCATGACACGTCGTTCGATGAACTGATTTGACGGCCAATGAGGGACGACTGCCAGTAAAATTTCGGGGAAATAATTCTGCCGGCTGCCGGGAGACTCGAACCTACCCAAGAATTATCCCGGTTCTTGTTTGTTTTCCAACATTCTGAATTGTATACCAGTTTATTAATACCTCTTCGGATATTGCAGAAAAAAAAAACGATGGCAGCCGCAAAAACTCTGACAGCCCGGCTCACAGTCATGTGGGAGACTGACAGGTGCTCGTCAGTCGCCACCATGCCTTGAAAGCTACCGGTTTCGAAGAACCGGGGCGCGCAAAGAACTTGTGGTTCCACGGTCATGGTAGACGCGATTGTCCGCCGCCTCGAAGTCCGGGCGCCGAACGAAGCTCGTCGCAGAGTCAACGCACAACGGCTTTCGATAGCCGGTACTGTCGCCGAAAGTCGTCGTCGGGGAGTTGAAAGGCGTCCCCGGTGGTCTCAGTAGCGACGCCGACGGTGGCGGAAGATAAGCTCGGCCGCAGCGTACGGCACCGCCATGTTGACAAAGTTGAACTTCGCCTCGATCCGAAGCGAAGATCTCGAGCTCAAACCACGCTCTCGCAAAGTTCGGAAACGTCACTTTGACGTCAGCGACAACTTCGACAAACGAGGTTTCTTTTTACACAAACTTCGGAGGGATTTTGAGCGTCAGCAGGTCGCCTAGGGACAATCTGTAAAGCATTAATTTTAGCTTGGCGTAGGGATGTAGGGACAAATGGGCGCTACGTCATCGGCGAAGCCGTTCAATCAGCGGGCTCCTCGCGCCCCTCACGCGCCACACGCGCGCCTCGATGAACTTTGCTACATTCTGCCTCTCTCAAAGAAATGAGCGTTCGAATGATTGACACCTCGCTCGGCGCGACGTCAGCGTCGCGAGAGTCCAATTAGCGCGTTCCGCAAACTTCGGGCACAA
>JAZHYW010030779.1:0-27424 GCA_037355805.1 Ixodes ricinus | reverse complement strand
ACTATATTTCCGTAATCACCTAGTATATATTGCCGGTGTAAACAAAAAACAAACTAATGAAGAAACACAAATACATACCGTTAAAACGCTAAATAATTGTTGCATCACTCAGCGGTCGCCGATGAGTGCTGTAACATTATTTTAGCTTTTTAACCGTGTGTTTCTGTGTTTCTTCATTGGCTTGTTTCTTGTTGGCACCGGCAATATATGCTAGGTGATTACGGAAATAAAGTTCAGTTGTAAGTCATCCGCTTTGTCTCTGTATATATTTCTTGTCCGTGTCTCGTTGCGCTTTTAAAATATTATGGATCACCAACTGGCCCAAGTTAACACCCTTGGAAATATATAAATTGGGGAACGCAAGAAAAAAAAAAGACGATAAAATGATATAAAAGAAAAAATGGTGCCGCAAGTTTTGGTATTGTATAATAAAGGAAATACGGATATTTATTACAGTTCAGAAGTTTGGTTCGGAAGTTAAATAACATCGATAATTTGAACGAAGTTAGCTCTACGCAATTAACATCTCTCAATAAACATTTTAGTAATTTGCTGGCCTGGTTAAATTGTAGGAGCCATTAATGTGGGGTGGACATGAGAAAAAACCAAAGTGAAAACATCTATAAATGCTAAACAGAAACTGTGGGATAACGGTAGAAAGCAAGAAGAAAAAATACATAAAGTAGTCTTTAGGAGCACCTATTTACATATACATATATATATATATATATATATATATATATATATATATATATATATATATATATATATATATATATATATATATATATATATATATATATAGAGAGAGAGAGAGAGAGAGAGAGAGTACAGAGAGAGAGTAAAGATACCGTTGACACTAACTCAGAAAGTTGAAGAAAAAAAAGAAGAAAATGTCAGGCGAAGGTGCACAATCTTCGTAATTCTCTGCGCTTTGTTTTTACTCACTGAGTCGCTTCAAAGCTCGTGAAGGCATAGGAGTGATCGCTTCTCTTGTTTTGTTTTTAATTCTTAGTTTATCGAGTAAAAAAACAGAAACTCCAAATAACGACGTTTTTTTTTTATTTTTACTATTCTATTGGAGAGGGGAAAGAGGGGTGGGGGGCAGTATTTCGTTATCACTTAATGGGAAACTGGCGGAGACAAGGACCCCGGGCGAGCTTGAAATCAGACGGATCCCCAAATTTTCCAGATCACCGCATCAACGATCGGTCGGCGCCTCCGATGAGCGACGCCGACTTCAAAGGAGCGAAAATTATGTTTCCATTCCGAGAACTCCGTCGGACATCCGAAATGTCATTTTCTGTTTCTTGGAAAAGAAAAATCTGACGATTATTTTGGGAAAATAAAACAGCGATTTAAAAATAATATTTTGAAATTGTAACGAAACTGCGGAGCCGCGACGGCAAAAATAAAGTCTAGAAAATTCAACGTTCCAAAACAGCAGGACAAAAAAAAAGAAGAAGACCAAAACACGAAGTTTGAAATCTCCTCAGCTCGCCATGTTTTTTCACTATTAGTCTGACAGGCCTGTTTCTTCCGCACAATACGTCTTACCCATTCATGAATCTAAAAATGCATGGAAAATGGTCCGTCTTGAAGTTTTAGGTAAAATGAATAAGTAATATTGTGTTCTTCTTACATCAACGTCAATTATAAACAGAATATTCTTTTTAGCTGCACGAGCTTTTATCTTTGCCTGATTACTGTGATTGGTTGAGCTCGCAAACATTAGGATCGTAGAATTCTAAGGACGGTTTGCTCATTTCGATAGTATAATTCAAATGTATAGATCAAAAGAAGGAAAAAACAAAATCGTCATGGCAGTTTTTTTTTGTTGTTTTAGCTTTTATTGCTTGATTATCGAAACTACTTTCGATGCAAATAAGATTTGTCCTTTTTAATGTCCTCTAATTACGAGATTTATAAAACGAGTTGAAGGCGGAACGTTTGTATATGCAACGAAGTATGCGGTCTAGTTCGTGCAATTGTACTAATCGGAGACGCCCGTTCATAAATGAAACCATATAATCAAAGCTAATACTAATGCTTTCATAGAGATTAAACTTCACTGGCTGCTGAAAAAAAATGAAAAGACCGAGGCAATTAGGGTTATCTAAAAGACTAATTATCCGTAATTAGCTAATGATATTACGTTTGTTTCGTGAATCAGCACAGAGAGTGGAAAAATAACAAACTGCTCAACCATAGCCGCTAATGACGTGGACGTTTCGAAGGGGATTTTTAACGACATTAATTCGTCATAAAAAAGGACGAATCCCAAAGAACACGATAAAAAAGACGTCTGCGACCCCCAACGAGGTTTAGTACAACAATCACGCTGCGAAAAGCGTACTAGAACTATTGAAATAAAGCAACTAATGCCTGGATGAAACCGCGTGCCATTAAACTTTACACCTATTGTCGTCCTTGACTTTATGAGCAACGCCTCAACGCTGCGGGAGCTATTTTAATCTATAGACACCTTCAAAAATTACCCCACTTACGGTCGATCTGAAACTACTGCAAAATGGCGTGCGCAGAAAAAAACACCACCATAAAGTTGGCAAGTTTATTAATTGTATACAAGTCTCTTGGAAGTGAGTATTATATTAGTTATAAAATTGCCGATATGTTGGTGTTTTCTTTGTGTGTGTGTGTTGTGTTTTGTTTTTTTGAGCACGCCACTTTGCAGTATTTTTGAATCGATCGTAAAAGGGCGTAATTTTTGAAGGGGCTTAAATTTTTTTTTATTGGGGACAGCACAACGAATTAGATAAAAACGCGAACGTAAAAAATTGTCGAATTTTCGCTTCATCTTGCTGATGACAATGCCCGACATAGAAACTAAACTTAAATGAAGGGGCCTGAGAAGCATTACTAATGGCAGCATTTACGAGTCAAAGTAGGGTCTTTGTGGCGACTTCTGTTCAGTGTAGTAGCAGTTTATTTCAATGACCTTATCAGTGCTCATGAGCCAGTCACATATCAATGTCTAAAAGAGTAGGTGACATTGTTCATTCCATAAAAGAAAATGCAACATTTAGTGATTCATTCACGTAAGTAATCGTAGTGGCGAGATCGAAGGCCAAAAAGAGATGCAGTGTGCCGCGACCCCGAAATAGAAGCTGGAACCCAGAAAATTCGCTTTGTCGCGGTCCTGGCAGATGACTCCATGCAACATGTGCGAAGTAACATGGTATTTGTAACGCTACTGCCATAACACGGCTTTTTGTAACACTTTACACTTCTCGCTAATCCGCGGCGAAAATCAATAGGCTAATAGAATACTTATTTTATAATTTTAATTAAAACGTTATCGTAAAGTAAATATTTTGGCATACTGCAATTTATTTTCGATATCTCAAATATCACACTTAATAAAACTTAAGTGTACTCGTTTTATCAGCGTGCGTGCGTGCGTGCGTGCGTGTGCGTGCGTGCGTGCGTGCGTGCGTGTGCGTGTGCGTGCGTGCGTTGAGCGCGTTGACCGAATCCGGAAACAAATGTGAACGTACTAATTTCAAACTTTAATACTATAGAAACGTGCACCTGGTATAATCTCCAAAGCACTTCATTTAAAACAAAAAGTTAATAAGTTCGGGGATTATTCACAAGAAAAATAAAGGACTCCGCTTGTTTGTTGAAGAACGAAAACTAGTTAACTTTCGTTGGCGTCATAATGACGACAGTCGTAATAGGTCCCTATCTGGTACGTGTTACGATTAAGGTCCGGTCACGTATTTAGGTACACCTCCTGAGAAACTGGTCCATGCCTCTAAGGCTGTATTAGTGAAGTCACTCCGAAGAAAACCGAGTGACTTCATCAGAACTGCGGCCAGGATATCGTAAATTTTTGGTGTGTTTATTTTTCTGTGCCACTGCAGCCAAATAAAAGAGGGAAGGAGGGGGGGGGGGGGAGGGGGGGGGGGGGGACGTTCAGGCATCTTTTTTTTTCTGGGTCTCCATTAGTCATTCTTTTTTTGATGGAAAATTATTATTATTATTATTATTATTATTATTATTATTATTATTATTATTATTATTATTATTATTATTATTATTATTATTATTATTATTATTATCATTATTATTATTATTATTATTCCTGGAATTTAAGAATTGACCGCGTTTAAAAAGAAATTCTAAAAAGTGTCGCGCATACAACAGCGACTTTTCATCCAACGCCAACCTCTTCGCTTCATTTGATGTGCCGTCTTTTTACTCGCTTTTCCTTCAAACTGTCGTTTGCCGGGCATTTCTGGAAAAGTGATTTCAAACTCGCGCCTACCCAATCTCGTGAACTCAGATCTGTTCCACGTTTCGTGACTCCTAGGGTGAGAACTCACTAGGGTGAAAGTCTGCGCACATTTTATGTCCCGAAATTCTTTAATGACCTTCCAGAAACACTGCTTTCCATTAACTCAAACAAAACGTTGAAAAAACGTCTGAGAAGCATGTTCTCTGATGTGCTGAAACAGTGACATCTATCTTCTTTTTTTTTCCACCTTAGTTTTATGGGAAGGCCTTTTCGGTTCACGTTTTTTTCCTCCATTTTACTTTTATTTTTACACGTTTCGAGCGATCATTGAAAACGTGATTGGTGAAAAATATTTTGTATCTTGCTAGGAATATTTTTTTTCTTGATGAAAATTATAAAAAAAGCATGAAAAGCTTTTTTTTTGAAAGTAATCGTGTAAGTAATTTTAAGAGTAACTGTGACTGCGCATATCTTTTCTGTTTCCTTCTGAAAAGTATAAAAAGCTCCTTTTTTTCCTTAAAGGGGCTGTGCAACGATTTTAATGTTGAAAGAATTGGCAGTTTGCATTTTTTATATTGTTGATGCAAGCCCAAGTGACCAAAAACGCGTCACCTTTCCCCGAAAAACTGCTATTCTGCTGCGTAATCGCAAAGCAAAAACGAATTATTTGCCGATCTGCAGCCGCCTGTCGGGGTTACGGGAACTAAAATGACACCGTCTCTGGGGGTACGCGGAAGTCAACAAAACCTGTCCCCCTCCGCTGCTACACTCGCCGTCAGCCCCGCGGTGAACGGTCCTTTGTGTCGATCGCTCGCCGCGACCTTCGACGAGGCTAATCCTTTCAAAGTTGACAATCGCCGAGGAAGCGGCTGGTCTCTGAAGAGAGACCCCAAGGGGAAACTACGTGAACCTCCAGAGTACGTCACTCGAAAGTCGACGTGGAGAGTGGAGGGGCACTTTGACCTTCGATTTGTTTCATTTTTTTTAAATAAGAACTAGCGCTCGCAAGAAAATACGGTTTTCTGCTTTTCGTTCCATAGGTGACGCCGATTAATTTCCGCGGTTAATTGGCCAAAGTCTGAAAATTGTTGCACAGCCCCTTTAAGAAAAACAAATCTGTAAAATACGTGCGCGTTTTGAGCGCAGCTCTTGAGCGCCCGTTTCCGGCTTGAGCGGCGGCGCTGTCGGCGTAACCGCGCGGTGCATATGGGTAAGTTCTTCGCAGGGACCCGAGGTCCTCCCGAAGGAACCCGAGGTCGTCCCGAAGGAACCCGAGGTCCCTTCGGGAGGACCTCCGAGGCCTCCTCGAGCGTTGCGTGCAACAGGTTCCAGCAACCTGTTGCATGTCACTTGTTGCATGCAACTGGCATGCAACAAGTTGGTGCAACCCGTTGCATGCAACCTGGTGACGTCATCGGCATCCGCATCGTCATCGTCCTCTATTACTGATGACGTCATCAGTGACATCACTGATGACGTCATCGGCATCCGCATTGTCATCATCATCATCCCTGATGACCTCATCAGTGATGTCACGCTGATGACGTCATCGGCATCTGCATCGTCATAATCATAGATGACGTCATCAGTGACGTCACTGATGACGTCATTGGATCGTCATCGTCAGGGTCACGTGACCCCCTGCGGTCACGTCGACCCCCTTCGAGGTCCAATGACCCCCCGTCAGTACCCCTTCCTCCCTCCTCCTCAAGAGCTGCGCTCTAATTGGGGTTACAGGGAGTTGTAAGCGGCTATCATTTTTTTTGTTTTTTTCTTTGAGAGTAAGCAGGCTTTTGGCAGTTGCTTCTGCTTCCGATACGACTACGGTCTTTATTGTATTCTCGAGCTACTGCATGTGCGTATGTGTGCGATTCTTTCTCTGAAGAGACTGTGTTTTCCCGCTCATTTTCAAGACCAACAGAATGTGAACCTGCGCTTTGAGGAGAAGATATCATCGGTGTGTGATTTGTGTTTGTGCGTGTGGGTGTCTGGAGCAGCGAGTGTGTGTACGTGACAATGTGAACATCTTTAATATGCTTGTTGCTACCGCTGGGTCTAGTCCCACAAGCTCTTGAGGCTTTGACAAGACCTGGAACATGATCCTGACTCTAAGAATTAGTTATTAAAGATTATTATTATTATTATTCGTTGCGGAGATGCCGCCCAGTAACGATGTATGTCTGATTTGCCTCGCTGCTTTTACGGACGACAAAGATTTCTTCGCTGCACTGAGTGCCAACTCGCGCGCATACGAAGTGCGTATGCTTTCCGGAGACCGAACGCACATTTCTCCAGCGTGACGTGAGCTCATTTGTCTGCCCGAGCTGTGCCAAGATCAACGGTGGAGCTAGGCCTAACGTCAGCGGCGTGGTCTCCGGTGACCCTGACGACCTGTTCTACCCGCCTCTCCTCCTCCGCCATCGGCCTCCCCTACTCGTCCGGTGACGCTGACTGCCTCTTCTTCCGATGACCTCGACGCACGTGGGGCCCTCAGACTTCACTCCCTTCGGTCCCTTCCGCTCGACGCGCTGGAAGAATTTCCTTCCTCACCGAGGAGGTTGCTTTCCTCGGTGAAGGAAACGCGCGTCTACGTCGTGAGCAAAGAGAGCAGGCAACTCCAGGCAGGCTCCATTGTCTGCCTGCGGACGGAAGTTCGCAGCTTATCGACGTGCTTGGCAAGCGTGCAAGAGCTGATGCTGAAGTTCAGGAAGGCCCTGTGGAGGAAAAACATTTGCTGCGGCCCTGCGCTTCCTCCTGCCTTCGGCTCTTTCTGCAATGTCTGCAGGTGCACCAGTGAACGGGGCGACGAAAGATGATGCGCTGCCTTGTAAGCCGAACCCTATGAATCCGAAGGCACAGGTCTCTGCGCTGGTAAGCGTGGCATCGGAAGATGATGCACTGCCTGTTAAGCCAAACCCGACCAGCCCAAAGACTCGAATTCCTGCGCAAGCCGGAGTGTCCGTGGCATGCAAGCTGAGCGTTGCCCCTCATCTTCCCACCGGAGAGCATTGTTTGTGACCAAGCTGGATCCGTTCACCACCCCTACTGACATCGCTGGGCATCTGTGTTCACTCGATGGGAAAAACTTGAAGTGCCACCGACTGAAGACTCGCTACAATACCTACGCCTCCTTTCAAGTCTCTGTAGCTGCCGAAGACTTCGAGAAACTCTCTGACCCTGCTTTGTGGCCGAAAGATTATTTTTTTAAACCTTTCAAAGGCGCACTTCGTCAATAACTTTTTCACTGGCCTGAAGAAGCCCACAAGTCGCAGCAATAAGTACGAAGATGAGTAACATCGATTTATTTTACCAAAATGCCCTTGGCCTGCGGACGAAAGCTGAATGTTTCTTTACCAACATTACTCACTCTAATTACTCAATTGTTTGCTTAACGGAAACTTGGTTATGTCCTAGTGCTAGTTCCTCCGACTACTTTTCGCCTGGTTTTGATGTCGACCATCACGATCGTGATTTCTTTCCCCGAGGCCGAGTAGGAGGCTGCGTATTGGTCGCAGTTAACAGACAATATAGTTCACGAAGATGTGAGGATTTGGACAGATTTCCCGAGTCTCTGTGGGTGGAAATTGAGTGTTCTAGGAGAGAACGTGTTTTAACAGGTCTGTTTTACCTTCCTCCTCAGGCGACACCAGATGATTTCCAAAGATGTCTCGCTGACATTGAAAATACAATGAACGACTCACAGGGAAGCAATATCTTAATCTTGGGGGATTTCAACACTCCAGGTATTAACTGGACACAGTTCAAGGTCCTTACTGACAACGTTCATTGTAAACAAAAGTTCAACTATCTCCTAATGAAAAGTGCAACTATCTCCTCAACTTTACTTCTTTTAGATTTTAGACAGCACAATAACATTCTGAAACGGCCAAGGTAATGCTTTAAATATATGCTTTTCAAACACGGACGGTATACGTGTGGCTCGAAGTGAACTTTCTATGGTTCCTGAGGATAGATATCACCCTGCTCTTGATGTAGTTCTTTCTGTTTTTGATCCTTCAGTCCTCAGTCCCTCTAATGGTCCTTCGCCACACACATCGTATAAGTATTCAGCGGGAGACTACACTGGAATGTATCACCGTCTGTCGGGCGTTGACTGGGCTATCTTAGAGTCGTCTGATGTCAACGACCAAGTATATCTCCTCACAAGTGTTGTTCAGGAGGCCATGAACATATATATCATTCTCAAAACATCTAAAATATCTCGCTTCCCTAACTGGTTCTCTCGTGAACTCAGAAAGCTTTTAAAACGAAAAGCGTTTTTGCACAGGAGGTTTAAGAAAAGTGGTCTTCTAAAGTGGGAAATTGAATTTAAACTTTTCAGAAATCGATGTAAGAAAATTTTAAACCGCGATTGCCAAGCAGATTGTGACTCGGTACAATCAGATCTTGTTAAAAATCCCAAGAAATTTTGGAGGTACGCTAAATCGCGCTTGGGGAAAATATTGAGTCTTAAATTGTCTTAAATCAGCATAGTGACAGTGCGAAGGGCATGTCTGAGTTGTTTGCGGATTACTTTGCGTCAGTCTACAATAATGAAAATTAGCTGCTCCTCAACTATAATGCGTCACTCGGACGGGTTTGGTGACTCATTAGGTTCTGCAGTTGTCGATGAGGAATGTGTTAGGCTCAGTATTAAGAAAATGAGACCCACATTGTCTGCAGGTCATGAGAGGATACCCGCTGCAATTGTTAAGGGTTTTCATGAATTATTTACGCCTATACTGTGCACAATTTTTAATAACTCCTTGACGTCAGGAATATTCCCTGACGACTGGAAAGTGGCAGTGGTTGTTCCGGTCTTGAAATCTGGAAATAGTGGTGATGTTCTTAATTAAAGACCAATTTCTCTTCTCTTCTTTTTCCAAACTCTTTGAAATGGTAATCCATCAATTACTCTCCTTCAAGTTTCGTAGTACAGTCATTCCTAATCAGCATGACTTCATGTCCGGCAGATCGACAGCTACCAATCTCGTATATTTTACGTCTGCTGCATCTGAAGTAGTTTGTAGTAGAGGCCAGCCTGACGCTTTTTATTTCAACCTGAGTAAGGCATTCGACGTAGTCAACCACAATATCCTCTTACAGAAGCTTTCCTCGTACGGAGTATGTGGTTCGGTATACAATTTGTTAAAAAGCTATTTGTCTGATAGGCAAGCCTACGTCCGCGTCCACAATACTATCTCGTCCTTGTGCAAGGCAAGCTCTGGAGTGCCTCAGGGATCTGTCTTGGGCCCCTCCTTTTCAATATTTTTGTAAATGATGTCTCTCAAGTTATATTAAATTCTTCATTTCTGCTGTACGCTGATGACATAAAACTTTACAAAAAATATTGTCCTGAGAGGATTACATCGCGCTCCAGAATGACGCATATTCCTTCGGCCATTGGTGTTTAGATAATGACCTCCACTTGACTCATTATAAAACAAAAGTAATGACATAATCTCGCAAGACCCACGATATGTTTTTCCGTATAGTTATCATGGCGAACTGCTGTCACGTGTAAGTGAACTGAGAGACCTTGGAGTTGTCTTTGATTCAACCCTGAAATTTGACACCCACGTATACAAGAGTGGTTCAATCGGCCTTGCTCACGTTAGGTGCCGTGTCTCGCATAACGAAGGAATTCAAAAGCCCGTCCGCTTTTTCACGCTGTACTGCTCCTTAGTTAGATCCCAGCTAGAGCACGCCTCGGTTGTTTGGAACGGCATTTCCAAAACTAACAGTTTATCTGTCTAGCGAGTCCAAAACAAATTTATTTCTATCTTTAAATATCGTTACCTTGAGAAAGGTGATCCTTGTTTAAACATTGAGTGTAACTCGCAACTCGTCAACTTGTTGAGCCTGCAGCAGCGTCGGGTGAAGGCAGATCTGTTGTTTTTGTTTGGGACTCTGCACGGCTCAATTAACTCTCCCAACCTTCTGTCCGAAATGGGCTTTAGAGTTCCACGTATGCCTACACGGCTACAATCATCTTTTTATATAGCTCGACATTTTAGTCACTTAAACCCGGTCCAAAAATCGGCTGAGTGTTATAACCGCTACTCTGATGCGATTTATATTTTTAACTCATGCGGGAGCAAATCCGGAAACGCTGATCGAAACTTCCTCTTGCATACGGAGTCGTATGTAGTTGAGTCGGCGGAGTTTTTCTTTTCGTGAACGTGTTTCCGACCTGCGGCTTATCGAACAAGAAGCAGCTAAAAATAAGAAAAGGTCGTATTTTGTTTTGACACCCAAAGGTCGTATATTTGTTCTGTCTAAGACGATGGAAAATGTAGACATAAACACAAAAACATTCCTCAACGCGAAAAAACTTTCCCCGCGTGCGAGCGCCTTTTTTATTTTTGGCGCTCTTCTCTCCCTCTTTTTATCTCCTCGCTTCTTTTAATTTGTGACGTAATCGATTATGAAATTTAGAAGCTTTGTAAGCAACATTAATATAATATTTAATAACTTCATTCGTAAAACATGTTTCTAACGCAATTGCGAAAGCACTCCTTTGAAGTACCGAAAATCAAAGTGCGGAAGTGATGTCGCCTCCTGGCTCTTTATCCTTCCTCGGAAAACATGTTGGTGCTCGGCACCTGTTGCAGTGAGGATGATCGGGGAGTCGGGGAATCGGACGAAGTTCTCTATGTTTGGTAGACTTACCTCTAGCCTTGGACGTTTTGCTTAGTGTGATGTGACCTGCTGCAGGAAGCTCGTCGCAACGACACCACGCTTTAACCAAGGTACCGTTTGAACCCCCAACGCTCTATAGGCGCCTTGGGCTGACCTGATAATCCTCGTCGACAAAGTATCGAGAACAAATAAAATACTTCGATCCGAAACACTTCAGTAGTCCTTCAGGAATTGCAGCTAGCCAGGCCGCCTTTTCTGGACGCATTCTTCGGAACTGCGCAGCGTGCATTCGGTTCTGACTCCGCCGGGGCAGCCTTTCACGCAGCACCAGTGCGACATGGCCCCTCACGTCACTCACAAGACTCCACTGCGCATTCTCTTCAACCTCACACCGTTTCAACGAATTCATGAGATCGCTGATAGGGCCCTCAAAGAACTTCAAAATCGAAAATGAAGCGTCGTCTCCTAACAGCAATAGGCAGCACGCACGAAGAGCGGTTGATCGGCGAACGCGGGCGAACACTACACTCCGGGTCGGGAGTGTTCGGAGGCGTGAAAGGAACTCGAGTTGCAGGACGACTCAATCTTTGACGTCACTGCACTGGCACCGATCGCGCAGGAATTTCAAATTCGGCTTTTGGAATTTTTTTTTACTTCAAAAATACTGAGTTTTTGAGCTTCGAATTTTGAGGGTAATGTCTAGGCATCGTTTTTTGATCGTTTCGGATAATAATAAAAATATATGATTTTCACCTCTTAGTGCCCCTTTCACGAAAGGAGAGGGAACCAGTCGCTCCGACAGGTCAACGGATATTCTGTGAGCCGGTCGCAGATTCTCCGCGGCCACTCGCGGGCTGGGGGATTAGCGAACATCCGTGACGCGGCGCATGTCACTTAAAAACTCAATGACGTTTAGTCCACTCCTCGGAGAAATTCTCCGTGTGCACCGTAAAGACAAAGAAAAGAAGAAAAAATCGGGCTGATCCCTAAAGCGTGCTTTCCCGCATTATGACCCTTTGCCAGGGAAAGCCACCTTAGGTGGACAAAAAGCAGCACACGTATATCTGCTAGTGTCGTAAGTTGGGCGACTTGGTGTGATACATAGTGAACAGAGCAGCGCACAAAAAGACAAGGACAGAGAGAAGGAACATGCACAACACACAAGCGCTTGTGTGTTGTGCATGCTTCTTCTCTCTGTCCTTGTCTTTTCGTGCGCTGTTCTATTCACTACGTATAAGTCCTAATGGAATCGAGGTGTATAATATCAATTTCTTTCAAAGGGATCACTTAATGGTTTTATTGTTCTTTCATTGAGTAATTATATAACGAATTTTATTACTTCTAGAAGTAATAAAATTTGCAGAAATTGTCATTTAAAACCAAACGCAATGTCTTTTTTTTTAATCTAGGTCTGGCACAGTACTATTTTTGTCAACATTTTCATCCGTCTTGCCTAAGTTAATTAGCAGTAACAGATCATAACGTCTCCACACAAAAATAAAATAATTTCAGTAATCAGGCCCTTATATTCTGTTCACCCTTAAGCTGAGACGGCAGCCAAAGCTACAAACGCGAGCTAGCACGTGCTCCTGGCTTTAAAACATGCCATAGCCTCCTCTCTAGTCACAAAGCCTGGCAATTCGACGACGGAGCCATAGAGTGCCCGGTCGCAGATTTGTAGCGCGAGGATCTGGTAGCGCAGAGCATTTCTCGGGGAACCTGGATGTCAGCGCACAGCTTTTGCAGTGGCGAGAACCCGAAACCTGTTTTTCGAACCCCACGAGAAAAGAAACGGTAGCGCGAGAAACGCGATGAGCACGAGCGGACATTCCATCGCTCGGGAGAAGTGTGTTTCGGCGTCCCGCCGCAGTGGGGCGCCCGTCACGTGGCTCTCATTCCCCCCCCCCCCCCAATCCGTTGTCTGCCACTCTACTTTTTCAATTTCGGCGGCCGCTTCTCGTGGCGATCTGCCAGGCTTTGTCAGTATAGAGGAGGCTGTGAACATGCGTTTCTAGCGCGAGCGATCGTACTGCGAAAGAACGCTTCAAAGCAGCGACCTAGAGCTCTGGTGCTTGAGGCATTGGCTGCCATCTCAGCTTAGGAGTGAACAGAGTATAGGATGAAGGTGTCGATTTTAAAAGAGCCGACTTATAATTGTAGAGGATAGGTCACAAGATATGTCAAAACGTAGTCACGCAAATAACGGTGTCAAATCTAGAGTAGCATCGAATCGCGTTCTTTTCCTAATTGACTAAAAAGACAATAAATTTAATAGTCACAATCGTGTTATTAACTATAATAGTGAATATATTGCAACAGTTAGCGGGAAGAAAGAAGAAATATTAAAGCCGATTCGTTAAAAGCAAGCACAGGAAAAACCGCGATAAAAAGTTAAGATAACTAGCAATTCTTTCGCAAATCAAAACAAAATATAAAAAAATTAAAGGGATACAAAAACAAAAATTGCGCGAGGTCAACCTGAAGGCTTGTCCGGCTTTCATCCACCGCAAAACGGTTCCCACCCCCAAGAATCCAGAGACCACAGACTTATCCAATCGGTACATCGAGCGCCGCACCTAATCCCCCGTAAAGCTCCCGCATTGAAAAAAAATAACCTCCACGCAATATGGAATGCGAAAAATATAAACGTCTCGCCTCCTTATAGAACCTCTGAGGACAAAAACGTCAAAAAATATTTTTCTGGAGAGAGAGAAAAAAAAGTTTATTGAAGTAAAAGACGATGGGTTGCCTGGTTATGTGCTTGCATATCACCGTCGAAGAAAGGAAGAGGGGGATAACAAATAGTAATATTGAAGTAACAATAATGATATATCAGTAATATTAACAATAATATTAAAGTTTAAAACAAATGATGCACTAAAGAGATAATGAGTCATATGCGCCTTTATACGTCATCTCCAATCGAAGTGACAGTCCGCTACAAAGTTGCCTTACAAAATCCCTAGTGGATATCGAAGTCAATGTAGCGTCAAGCCGGACTTGTAGCCGGAACAGGCAAGGCTATTTTGAAGCCAAATTGTATTGTTTTTATACTTCCACCGGGGGCAAGCTTGGGTCAGTGTCGGTCAAGATTAACTGCGCGCGTCTGGGCGTAAACGTAAGGGAAGGCGCCAAGCCATTGCCGAGCCAAGCCAAGCTGAAGACGGGAGGAGCCACTGCTGAGCCAAATCGACCGAGGCTAAGCTTTGGGCTAATCTCGGCCTGGGTGTACGTGCGTCTTCGTGCGCGTTTGTGTGTATGTTTGTTGGTGTGCGCGTTGGCCGAGTCAGATGGCACAGTGTTGTCAGCTTTCCGCCGGGCAACCTGGTCGAGACGCGATAAGGGCTTTTGCGGGAGCGAACAAAGCCGAATAAAGACACAAAGGGGTTAACTAGTCTATGTGAGAGATTGCTTGAGCCTCCCGCAGAGAGATCACGCTTAATCGCACTTGGTGGCTTTATAAATCCAAACAGGCAAAACAAATATATGGCTAAGTTATGTTTATGGCGTTTCATTGTCTGCAGGTATGCAACAAACGCCTCTGTGCCAATTTCAGTGTTACTTGCGGCCCATCACAAACGCCAAGTCATGGAAAAATATTTAGAATGTCTTAATAGATGAGCTTCACATGTCTTCCTAGGTAAAACAATCATGTTGATTTTTTTTCTAAAAAGTATTGTGCTTATTTTGCAAGGAGCGAAAATATGCAGACGAGCTGGTTAGGATACAGCATGATCTAAACGTTTTCCAAATGAATATACGTAATAACGACGATTCTATATATGACGTACTCATAACATGAAAATGCACGCTTTCTTTTGATCGTGAACGTAAACAGAATGGATATATGGAAAACGTGCCACGTAATCACGCAAATGCGAAAGTAATACACGTACCGTCTGTCGTTTCGTCCTCAAACTCAGAAGGGGCATCTGAAAGCAAACAAAAGCAAGGCGAAATGCTGTCAGTCAGGTTCTCTTGTTTTTGATATCCTCTACTGTTATCTTAATTCAGTGGGGAACCGATAGTCTATACAGAAGAGTGGTACCATACACAGGTTCTAAGTGCGTGTACTGGATGTTTGAAAGTATTAAAAAAGAAAATGGCCAAGAAAATCCACGATCACAAGAAGATGAATGGCGTCTGCTAAAAAAATGGGCCCCATTTTCTCCTTTAAAATTTCCAAAACTCGCTTTTTTACTATTGAATGAGATAGCGATACATTCTAAAGCGTTGGCATCTGGCGCCAACCGCCATAGCGCATCAATCGGATGGAGACTGAGCGTTTGGCAACGGGTATTTTATTCTTGGGGCAAGCTAAAACGTGGTTATGTTTTCTCCCAAAGTCCCGGTATACATACTGTGTGTCCTGATCACAACTCAATACTACAGGGATCGATCGAGAAAATGAAACGTGATTTTGTGACCTCCAAATTATAAACTACGCATCGCAGAAAGCTGTAACTCCGAAAGAATGTGACGCTATCGGTGACGATAAAAATGCGAAAGTTCGAGCACGTGACATTACCGGGATCAAAAGATATAAATAAAAAAAAATGAAAGACGATTACAACTCCCTGTAATGCCGAATCAGAGTGCAGCTCTTGAGGAGGAGGGAGGGTATGCCCCTTCTCTTCTGTACCCTCTCCTCCTCCCTCCTCCTCCTCCACTCCTTCGGCAGCTTCATGTGAAGGTCACGTGACGGTCACGACCTTCACATAACCTTCACGACTTTCACGTGACCTTCACTGGGAAGGTCGTGACCTTCGTGACGTCACACGTGACGTCACGTGTGACGTCATTGTGAGAAACGTCCCATAATGCAACGCGCGGTGACGGCGACGGCGATGCCGTTCAAGCCGGAAACGGGCGCCTAAGAGCTGCGCTCTAAAACCAATTTTCTTTATGAGCCGACGTTCACCTGAGCCTAATATTCGTCAAACCAAAATTTCAGGTTGGGGGCGCCTGTAAAAACAATATTTTAATTGAAAAAAAAATATTTTCAGTAAAAAAGACGTGATGGTTTTCTTTCTTTCTGGCAATATTTTTTTTTACTCAAATAATTGCTACAGGCGATTACAATCTCAAATCTCGGTTTATTGAATATTATAAGCTCAAGTGGACGTTGACTCGTACAGGAAATTTGTTCTTTTATTTGTATCTTTTGATTCAGTAACATATCATGTTACCTGGATTATAAAATGTTCTCGAGTTTCATCACCACCGCTAGCGTCACTTTCTCACGGAGTTTCAGCTTTCTGCGATGTGCGATTTATTTATGTGGGCGAACAAAAAAAAAACGGGTTTCATTTTCTACATTGATCACTCAAACCTTGAGGCTATTAGAAATTGTACATAAGAATGACATGTTAGATACACGACTTCTATCGTCCCTGACAGCCTTAGAAGCGTAGGGCGTGCCTTATGTCCACGATTCTTCATGCGTGATTCGCTTTCCGTTATTCTCAAAGTCTTATCCACAAAACATCTTTGACTGCGTTGCGATCCTTAGGTGTTCGGTTCTAGTCACGCCTGGTGTTCCTTAAACATTCACTCACCTGTATTTTGCGTGTCCATTTTTAACATTGAGGACTTTTGTTTTCAACATACTGCATAGGTTCACCCAGATCTAGAACTATATGCAACTGGACTAATGAACTGCGTGTGCCGACCCGCCACGCGCGCGCACCATCAGAAGGAGCCCTAGCAACACACGGAAGAAACGAGAAACTGGACAAAACGAACAATGGCTAACAACTGACTAATTTTATATTTTCAAGAAAAAAAAATATAATAATAATAATATTAATAATCCTTATTTCCATTTAAAGAAATTGCGGAGCAAAAGGGAAAATGCTTCAACAAAAAGCTTGACTAGCCCTCAGCCTCATCGGCAGCCATTGAGCAAACAGTTCTCGTGCAATGAAAAAAAAACAATTATATACAACAAATTATACATTAGCAAATAGAATAACAGAAACAAGACACAGAACGCTCAAATATGTAAAAATATGTTACGCAACTCTTTAGGAGATATTGTTTCTAGATTCCTACTTTTTCCTTCAAAGTTGTTTAGAAGCTTTGGAATTAAATACCGAAGCATTTGCTGCCCATAATTTGACCTGCATGTGGGAACCTTCCAGTATCCATTCATAGTGGGTCAAGTAAACCGCATTATTTTTTTTATAATGCAACTATCTCGTTTAAAAGAACACTTTCTTTTTTGTTTTCATTCTTAATGGTGATGAGAAGTCTATAATCAGATAAGCTATGAATTTTTAATATTTGCTGATTACTAAACATGGTCTCAGTGTGAGTCGTAAGGTGCGTTGAAGATGGCTCTCACACTTTTTTTTATATGAGGCTCTACCGCTTTGTCCGTGGGCAGTCTGGCCGTTTCAACATGAATACGTACCAACTCGCCCAGTTATTCATTTTGTTCCAATTAATGAACCACGCAACTTACCTTGTGGATGGTACCAGGAGTCGGGATGGTACTTGGACAACGATGGCGTCTTCCTCGTCTCCGCGTTGCTGCCAAAGTCCCGGATGTGGTAGGCCTCTGTAGAAAAAACAAACAAACAATAACAGTTTAGAAAATAATAGCCACAGTGACACGGAGTATTAACATATTTCTTTTAGACGCTCTTAAATAAATGCATATTTTCATTGTGTTTCTTTTTTTTTTTTGTAAACGTTTTGTTGGTTTAATGCGTACGGGCAGTCTAACCTGCCTCGGTCACAAAAAGAGGCAGAAACAAACGGATTAAATCATTTACGCATTTTTTTATATTTCCCTTTTCATCTGAAATTATCAATACAAAAGAAACTGGTATTGTAATTAACCTGCTCGACAATTTCGAGAGAAATTTGGGGGACTGGCGAATTTTGTCAATATTCCTTGAATAAAAATATTTTTGTCACAAAGGTTATTTCAAACACAATAAAAAAGATACCAAGGAAAACAAGCAGTTCGCATAGTTTTTTTGTTATTAAGCCGTCGGATAATAATACAACACTCATTTCGCTATGATGAGGCAATCGACTGAATATTGCAGAACATTTTCCGGCAGCAGAGAACCGCGCGCCAGTACGTGCGTGCTTCCACCGTGGGTGGCTATATGTGCGGCCCAAACGCTCGCCAAAGCTGCACACATGCGCGCGTGCATTCGACAGAATTGCACCTGGTCACGGTGTAAGATACACTCTTTAGGTGAGGACACGGCGGGGCTGAACGCGCGGCGCGAGGAATCAGATAGTGTTCGTTCGACGGGCATCCGAAAGGCTGCATTATTCCGCGGCCACCGTGCCCGCGGCTGACAGTGTCGCCGGCGGCCAAACGGCGAAACTGTGTGAGAGCGAAAAAAATTATCTCGTTGCCATGACACCCCGGTACACCGTGGTCTTTCTGCACGAGCGACAACCTCGCTGGAGCTCTGCGCGTGTGGAGCATGAGGCGGCACGAGCCGTCTTTGCCGTGCCCACGGGTCGACGAGTCATCTGCCGGCGCCGCTTGAAACCATAGTGAGAGAGAGAAAGAGAGAGAGTGAAAAGCGAACTTTATCTGCACTGCGCGAGGAGCGCGCTGTCCTCACCTGAAGAGTATTATCTTACACCGTGGCTTGCCCACACCAGGTGTGGGCACTGGGCGAGTGCAGAAACCAGATTCGCGTGGGGTGAAGCTTCTGCGCATGCGCCGTGGCGACAACAGCGCCACCGCAGAGGCGTGACGTCAGAGCCGCGTGTTCGTCTATACTTCGTCTCACCTTAGCAGCTGGGAGTACGTAGGGCGAAATCTCGTGCTGCAGAACCCAGGGATCCTGGGTTCAATCCCCACCCCTGCCCGTTTCGATCTGGATGAGCATCATACTGGCGTGCGGTCCTGTAGCACTACTACGTGATGCACGTTAAAGACCCCAGGCTAGCGGTCTTGCATGTTGGCGAGTAGCGGTGCGCATTCGTCTTCTTTTCTTCGTTTTCATTGCTTAGCGACAAGACTCAAACCTATGTGATCACAATGCCAAGCACATGACATTGACGAAAACGAATTGCGAAAACGACCATAGACACCACAGAAACCATCTGAGAACGTACGCGACGCCATATCCCATGTTACAGTAGCCATGTCCTCCGGATTTCGACAACAGCGCCACTCGCGGCAGTCTACACTTCTGGCTTCACACGGCCGATGGGGCGCCACCGACGCTTTTTCCACTGCCCCTATATTCTAGTTCACTCTAACCAAAACCGCGCCAGCGGCGCACCACGTGACCCTCTCCACCCCAAAGTAACGTTGCTCCACCCGAACACAAAGCGCCGGCAACTGGCCTTTTCGTTTTCCTGGGTAACGCGTGAGCTTTGTTAACTTCTTCGATTATTTTATGATACAATACGCACACTGTAGGCATCAGCGACATATATTCGGACTCTGAGATGTAAACAAATTTTATTATATTTATTTGGATTCCCGAAGAACTGTTGCCATCTTACAAGGATCCCAGAAGGCTCACTAGCGTCGCTGTTTATATTCTAGTTTCTTGTTATTACCTTTTTTCTGGAATCCTTAGCCTTTTCATGTAGACCAGCCCCTTGAAATAGTAATGCGCGTTCAAGTGTCAAGCTGCAACACTATCAATACATTTCTTTTTAACAGCGGTGTAATAACACGCTGTAACCTAGAGCAAACTTATCTTGCGCAAGCTTCCTTTAAAATATTTTATCTTTATCTCCGTTGTTTTTGCTGTCTTTTCTCGGACCACAGAGGGGTGCCTGCCTCAATGGCTTCGTTTTCTACCCGAACCCGCTATCGGCGACCATTGTTTCGTCTGGTTTCCTTTCCCGGTTCGGACATGACGATAGCGAATACAGTCTGGCAGACAAGCTGCCCGACCTCTTGAAGATCGGGCAGCTTCAATTTACCGGCGTGTGCCGGTAAATTGCCGGGACACGCCTGAGGAGCGCCACCCGAACGGCGCGCACTGGCAAGCTTTGGACCACGCGAACGCCCTTGCCAAAGCACGGCCGGACTGGAGGCGCGCGCTCTCTTTCTCTTCTTACGGCCTTTGCAATTGGGGCAATCGCCACCTCCCGCCGCAATTCGCGGGGGCGCTGTCACCTCACCCCTGTGCTACCCTTTGCCGTTTGCACAGAGCGCGTCTGAAAGTGTATCTCAGCGCTGTCGCAACTTGCGGCCGAGATTTTTATAGCATTTGACACCTTATCCTTACGTTTAGGCACTCAGCCACTATCTAATGCGCTTCTAATGAGCCCAAAACGGTGAATATTTGACGCACATCTCCGAGAGATTCGGGAGTAAAAAGTAGTAAGTAGAGACAGCGAATGCAATTGCGGAAAAACTATACTCGTCTTTACCTCCAGGACTTCTGTTTCAACTCAAGAACAGGAGGAGACGGACCCCTTCTACGTGGAGGAATTTTAAATGATAAATAATTCGTACACTCTCGTGAAATGTAAGCAGGCCCAATCTATCTATTGCCGTTGTCTGCATCATCATTTCATAGGCCGCACATGAAGTCGGTCAGCTGCTCTAGACGAGGGTACAATCTTCGCACAGTGTATATTACAGCCTAAAGTGCTTCCTCGAGGGCTTGTGCACATATCCAGCTGATTTTTCGTTTCTGTCCGTGACCATCTTTGCATGGTTAATCAGAAGTATTCTGAAAAACTTGTTGCAAATTAAACCAGCCAAGCGCTTTGAGTGACTGTTGTCAATGCCCTCTGGGCAACTTAGGATTGGCGCGTCTTCAAGATAGGGTGCAATGAGTAGTTGCAGAACTTCGTGCACATTTGTACGCGGTAGGTGCTTAACAGCCTTAAAAAAATAATGTTGTCCAGAAGTGCGAGGAACCTAGGATTTGGATAATGAAGTCCGCCTTTATCCTGGCCTTCCAATAAGACGAACAGAGGATCACCTCTGTTACTCGTAGTCAACAGCATAACACAGGCGGCGCACCCAAACTCACTAATGAGTTTCACCATATAGCAGATAGCAGCTCGAAGGGACTCTCCGAGTGGGGTGAAGTGGGGTGAGGTGGTTGCGCCTCTGGCGGCAAGCAAGTGAACTACATACGGAGAAAAAATGCCATTGACTCCCGGGCGATTGCAAAGGCCGTAAGAAGAGAAAGAGAGCGCGCGCTTCCAGTCCGCCGGCAAAGATATGGCAAAATATTTTGCCGGGAAATGACCACCTGAATTAGCCAATAAGCTGTCTGGGCCAGCTGGACACCGCGTGTTTTTAATAATGCGCACAATTCCGGCATGCGCACGCGGTGAACGTGGTTACGCGACCGGGCGAGCAAAAGAGACGGAGTGCGTAAGAGCGGAGGAGAACTCGACACCCCTGCTGGAGGCAGATTTTCAGCAACTCGGGGTGGTGTCCCCATCTAGCGGTTGAACTAATGGACGGTTCAAGATGGTCGCCGTGGGACCGCGGCCTTAAAACCCATTACGTGTAAAGTCTCTCTATTTTGGGAAGCGGGGCGCCATTCATTGTTGTGCAAATGCTCGAGGTATACGTCCCGCGCGCCACTTCTCGGAAGAACAAGGCGCCTAAAATCTAGCTCAGTGCTGCGCTGTGCCGCCATGATTAGAGTCACTAGATAAGCTACGCTTCAAAGTAACGACACTTAGCCATTTTGTGGCTTAAAATCATGGTGGCCAGTTATCTAAAGCTTTATCTGAGATCGTAGGAAAAGCTTTTCCGTCCTCCACGAATGTTTAAACAGTTCGCGACAGAGCAAAACGATATATCATAAGCTTGCTAACACCTCATCTAAAGCTGAAGGAAGTCGCATTTTTTAATTGTGGCGATCGACAGTTGTGTCTGCTCTGCACTAAGCACCAAGATGGCAGCGACCACAACAATACCGGGGAACAGAGTGCCGATACTCTAAACGTAGCTCAATCAGTGGCTCTAGGTGTTGTCATAACAAAGGTGTTATCATTCCTCACTGGAGGGGCCGTAAGACAGCGACCGCGTATCCATTCCGGCCGTGTCGACAGTAGAAAGTTCGTCGGCGTTTGAAATGGCGTCTGGTGCCTCCGCTATTCACCGATGTTTGTTTGCAAACAAGCTCGCTGCCGCCAGCTATCGGCGGACACCTGCGTGCTTCCGGTTTTCCTCTTCATTTTATTTGTTTCACATCCTTTTATTATTTATAGTACGTTCCACAATGCACGCAGGTTCTTACAAATGTATTACAGGTACTTCTACCAAAAAAAAAATCTTCTTACGCAATCACTGTGTGTTGCTGACGAACAAATAAATACGCTGTCGGAAGTCTACTGGGGCACCAAATACTGTGGTGCCCTTTTTGTACCAAGTCGCGCCGAATGTGGTGAATAGTTTAGCAATTTACCCTACAACCCCTAATCAATTGCAAAATAATAATGTTTTATTTTTATTTTTTACACTTCTAATTTGTCTTGGCAACAATATGAAGGAAGTAGTGCAAATTAGAAATTAACTGTTTAGACAGCGCGAGGTCGGAGTTATGCCTTTGAGATTGGTGATTCTAGTTTACGCTGTGGAGGAGCTATTGATTCGGAGATGTAAAACTGCTATTTTTACTGACTGGGTTAGAGCGGCAGGGAGATCCTTTCGTTGTCCCTCCACCAGCGCCAGCTTTCTACTTTCGATAACACCTCGGCGCCTCGTAGGCCTCAAGCATGCAAGTGGAGCCGAAGCACGACGGAAGGCAACTAGCGTGTGCTCAAAATCGGGCTTCAAAAAAAAAAAACGACGTTCTGGCGCTTTCATTTCGTCAGTCACTCAAACCAGGTTTGTCTTATGTGCCTGCGGGAAGTGTGCCCAGCTCCGCCATGGAGGTTACGTTACTTCTTTTACAACTTTCACGAGGAATATCAGCAAAAATTATTTTGTACAAATGCGAGCTAGACGACATCTAGGAAACCCTTGGAGTCAAATTAAGAGTATATATATATATATATATATATATATATATATATATATATATATATATATATATATATATATATATATATGTTATTTTTAGTTATTCCATACAACACAGTTTGTTTTTTGTTTTAGTTTTTTTCCCAAAACTAATGTTCTGCTTAAACTTTTCGGTTGGAAAAGCGAGAAAAGCGCGACACGCTTTAATCGCGTACTCCGTAGAAACTTACTCATTTATTATGCACTTCGAGACGAGAAAACAAAAATAAGGCAAAAAAAAAAGAAGAAAAAAACAATATTTCGTTGCCGGTGCCCTCATCGCGAATCTTAACATAAATCGCCCGCATGCCCATACACACGCGACTAAAAAAAAATAATAGAAAAAAATTCTTTTTTTTTTTTTAGTAAACGACCCGTCTCTTGGTCGTGACAAATTAATGCGCCCGCGGGGACTCGCCTCCCGAAACAAAGTTTGCTTAGTCTTAGAAACGAGTCTTCCGTGGAGTCGTTGCCTCCTTCCTCTCGACTGCGCGTTAACCCTAACCTCCGTCACGCTAAAGCCACGGGGTCTTAGAAAACTGCGGATGGACGGTGGCAGTAAAGAGAAAACGAATCTTGTAACTACGTATTTTGAAACCAAGCCTGCTCTTTCTCTCTCTCTCTCACTGTCGTTCTTTCTTTCTTATTTGTTCACTTCCGGCGTTTTACTGTTCTCTAAGACGGGAGTGGAGGGGATTTTCATCGCTCCTCGTTTGCGCCAGCTTAAAGCTCGTCCGGAAATTAGGTTTTTCCGACATTCATGAAGGAGCGAAATATTTTTGTGACTCTTTTGATCCTGGTTTGTTAATGCTCTCAAAGCTTCTTTCTTTTTCTTTTCTTTTTTTGAGGGGGAAAGTCCGGGGGGGGGGGGGTAATTTTTGGCTGGGAGGAAAAATTGTTCTTTGTCTTTTGTTTCGCTCTAATCTTAAAACAAGCGGCTTTATGGAGCGCTCGTTATTTTTCACGCGAAGCTTCTTTTTTTAAATATTACACATCATTGTTGTAATGACTACGTTGTATGCCGACATTACAGTTCTTAACGAGCAATAGGCAGCGTTTGTTTGTGATTTTTTTCGGTGAACAAAGTAACAATTTTGTTACCATTTTGCGAACAGGATTGCCTGTCTTACGAGGCGCGTCTCAAAAGGTTCTTTAGTTTAAACAAGATGTATGCTAGACTGTTTGTGAAACATTTTACCTCTAATAAATATGCCATACCTTAATGTATCCATTGATGTAATTATCTTTGATGTTTTGGCATTAGTCATATTGTGGCACGCGTTGGTGGATGCCGTCCTCATAGATATCTGCCGCCTGAATCTTGGGCCAAGCCAACAGTTTTGCCATCCATTATGAAAATAATTCGTGCAATGCTGAAGTGTTCGGTAATCACTTTCGAATTTCTAAACGTCAGGGACACGTGCTACGCGATATACCAAGTTGTGAAGCGTCGATCTTTTTTAAACTTTTTTATTCTCTTCGTCCACCACATCATTCGTGGACGGCAACGGTATGTCACTCCCCAAACGCATCATAAACGTTCTGCCAACCTTCATTAAACACTCGAGTCCATTTCAAACCCCTACTTTGCTCATTGCATTTAGTCTACACATGGCCAACCTTCTGCGACATTCCGTGGAATAAAACGTTTTCAAGGAAATAACAAAATTCTAATTGATTTGCTTTTCATGATATCCAGGCAATTACAGCCCTCGAAAAAATTTCAATTTTTCTCAAGAAAAGCAGGAATTGTCAATTTTGTGAAAGTAGCTAATAGCATTCAATGCAAAAAGAAAAAATATATATATATATTTGTACGGCCATGGAAAGGAAAACTATACGTGTGGCAAAGTTTAATTATTGTTTATTGATTTTTTATGGCTTTCATCTAAAATATTCCTGGCGAACATTCCAATGTTTTGTGTTGTTCAGGAGAAATTATAATTTTATTGCTGGAGCCGAGGCTTTGATGTAAAAAAAATTCTGGGTATAATGCCCAACTTTCTGGGGCATTCCACGGAATAAAAACTGTTCAAATAAATATGAAATTTTTAAATTTTTTTGCGTTCTATGATACCCAGGCGATTACAGTCATCGGGAACATTACGATGTTTTGTCAAGAGAAGCAGATAACGATAATTTTTTGAATGTGGCCCATATGATTTAATGCAAAGAAACTTTGTAGAACCGTGGAATAGAAAAAAACTATACGCGTCGAAAAGTATATTACGGCTTACTGATATTTTATTACTTATCTCAAATCGTCCCGAGGAACATTGCGATGTTTATTGTTGTTGAGTTGAACTTATCCTTTTAGTGCATTGAGCAGAGAAGCGCCGAGGCATGGATATCCAAGAAAGTTGGGGATGATAGATGAAAGAGGAAATAAGGTGACATGCTCAGAATGCCCTAGTCTCACATATTCGAGGCCTTTCATGGTCTGTCTGGTCTGACATTTGTCGCGTCCAAAAATCACTTTACAGATCGGACTTCGGAGTCCGCGGGGGTCGTTATATTGACTTAAACGGGAAGCACAGACCGCAAATATAATCTCATTCTCACGAAATGGCGTCAGGGTGTGACTAAAGATTGAAGGAACACAACTGCGCTCGCGCGACTTCGAAGTGAGTATACTCTCGTGGGACTTGAGCTTTGCTTCCAAGACGCCTCCGGTTTCTACGACACATAAGCTTTGATTATAAACTAGTCAAAGCTCCTTCTGTTAAAGGGGCCATGAAATAAATGTGTGGGCTGGGATAGATTATTCTAGATTGGAATCTTACTAATCGCATATCGTTTAGTGGGCCAAAAGAAAGAGGGTAGAAAGTCAAAAGTCAACTTTTCAGTACGAAAATTTAAAAAAGAATAATAATAATAGCGGACTATTTGGTGCTTTCTTTCCTTCGCAATCTTTCCGCCTTTTCAGTGTGATACACTTGCGGCATCCAAAGCAAGTCAGCCTACCCCAGCCCACGCATGGGACACGACACACGAGCACTGCGTCACTCGGACGAATGCGCTTGTCAACAATCAATCCGTCGACGAATATTTAGATTGGCGTTCGAGGCCAATGAGTGCCGTGACGGCACTTAGCATCGCTTACGAAGGACAAGTTCCATGATGTGCTTAAAAAGGACGGTGGATGCTTGGAGTCATCGCACCGGTGCCTAAGTACGCCACGACCGCGTGATTTCTCATTTCGCTTTTGAGTTGAGGAGGAAAGCTGAGGAGAAGAAGTTAAAAAATCATTTTGCGGCCCCTTTAAAGCGGAATACGGAAACGAAATGACGTGAGCTCGAGCTCTCTATCCTTCGCTTCAAAGTCGGCTAGCGAGAAGCGTAATGCGTATCGCGTTCGCGACGTCAATAGTTCCTGCACGGCCAAGGGTACTGTAGTTGCGAGCGTTTCCGCTTGGTGGCGTCAACGCGGGACATTGCCGCCAGTAGTAATACCCGAAGACTGTACGCCCTATATACCAACTCATGTTTACAAACAAACCGAAGCGCCCCTAGTCGACGACACCGGCGCCGCGCATGCGCGATGGAGTGTGGGCAAGAAGCTCGCCATCGCCCATTAACAAGCCATTGAAATGCTATGTTGGCGGCGTCGGTATGAGTCCCCGTGCTCTTTTTCTCGTAGGAATTGTTGATTCTACGTCTTCCTGGCAATGTTTGACTCTTTGCGCGGCCTCAGCGAAATTACCGAGGCTCGTTACACCGCAAACCTTCGTGTGAATAATGTGACATGCGATGATTCTGGCAAAAGCGTGAACCATAGCTGAGATGGTCGACGTCGATACTGAAAATCGCAAGCAGGACCGGACCAAGTAAATCAGGAATAACAAGTTGATGATGGCCACCGGTAACAATGATCAACATCTCCTTCTATCTACTCTTTACACCGAGCCTGCTGACCCCAACCAACATTCAAGCTTAAGTCTTTTGATGCCTGCACCTACTTCTTATCACAATTCCCGGGCCAACGTTTGGTCTACGGCCCGGTGTCGTCTTAAAGAGCAGACGACAGTTCGAACGATCAGGTGGTTATTAAAAACTGAAGACGCATTGAACGTAGTCCGCAGGTGGTCTGTATAACCTGACGGTTTTCCCTCGTTCATGTTGGAACAGAACAAATAAATCTGAGGACCACAAGTATCCGTGAATTCAACCCAAAGTGCTTCCCGCCCAAGCAATCGTGGTCCGACAGCGTCTGGTTTTCCGTTTTCACGGCACATATCCAGATTCTCGGACGAACCGAGCACATGAAAACTGACTTCAAACCTTTCTCGACTCTTTTGATACAGCCCAAGTCGCGGCGTTTTGACGAGAAGGCAGGTTTTTGCCTGGTTTCTTTCAAAGCAACGCAGGAATGCACGTCTCGCATGGTGACTTCCGCCCACAGCCCCAGACCGGAAGTGCGCTGGGACGCGCCACCACCGCGCCGTGACGTAATAGAGTTGAGTTCGTCTATACATAGTTTGCCCGTAACGTCATTCGCGGGCACGCCGGTATATTATGCGCCACGACCTTTCGGTTCACCGTGTTAAT
>JAZHYW010030778.1:7500-25493 GCA_037355805.1 Ixodes ricinus | reverse complement strand
TAATAATAATAATAATAATAGTACCTTTATTTTTTCCAACAAAAACAATGTTGAAAAGGTGACCCGGGAAAAAAACTGTAAAAACAGCTTGACGAGCCCCAGACCACCTACTGCCAGCAGTCGCGATGCAGGCACTAAAGATTTATACAAAAATAAAAAATAGCATGTGTACTACATGTTTGAGAAACTTCACAAAAAAAGAGCTGACGCTATACAAGATAAGTAGCATATGGATACAATTTACACAATAGCGAAAACATACACAGAACGTTAGGACATCACTAAAATAAACGCGAAAGGAAACATCGATTCAAAAGTTTTTAGCACTTATTGCGGACAATGTGGCTCGAGATAAACATTTGAGCTTAAACCCGGTGTAATCGTGCAAACCAGTTTAAAAGCGCTTGCTGTCTTTCCTCGCATCGATGTAAAGGTTGAAATTGACATGTCGAACCCCGCTCACCTACGCTCGGCGTTGCTGGGCATTGTCCTTCTTCTCGAGTAAATCGAAAGAACCACACGTGTCATGTTTTTTCTGTGCTGGGACGGATGATACACCAAAATCCGCCATCATGAGGTGCTGCTAAAGCGTAAGCGTAACGGCCGAGTCGCGGAACACCAGTAAACAAATATGAGCAACATATCGAAACCGGAAGTGTTCCCGACCATCTGTCATGGCGACCGGAAGTACCAGGAATACCCTGTATAGCATCCTATACGGAGTGAGAGGAAAGATGATGCGTTCCGAGAATGGAAGCAAAGAGGAGAAAGGGGCGTGTCGCTGGGCTCCCAGTACGCACTCGAAATTCAGCATTCTCCTGTGGCGTTAATTAGTATACATAGTGAGTTGAGAGCGGTATGGCCCGGTGGTCTTCGTGCGGGAGAAGGGCATCACCGCCCCTTTTGACTCGCAAGCTCTGGTTTCGGCGAGCGGTCAAAGCTTCACGTTGAGAGGAGTTGGAAGCCGGGTGGGTGCTTGGCTGTACCTCGGACTCCGGAAGCGTCCCAGCGGCGTGAATATGTCGTCTTCTGGAGGCACCCGAAATTAGTGGTTCTTGTGCCGCACCTACCGAAACACGCCACGTGAGGTTGCTAACAAGCAACTTGTAGGACACTGGTCCCGTTTTAGCAAGAACAGTTGCTCTCGACTACCTCACACCGCACCTGAAATTTTGAACTCTCACGCTATCGCCTATCGCAAAATTCTTTCTACTTCGACCGCTTTAACGCCTTTGTAGCCTTTGTCTGTGTGAACTATTTGCAGAAACTTGCTCTCGGATAGATTGACTTCAAAACGTCTCACCGAGTTCGCAGATGCTAGGCAAGCAGTAGGACGGCTGGAGCTTCACTGGTTGTTCTCTGCGCGAATTCCTACAGGCTAAGAAGTAAATGTGCCAAAACAGACTTCACTGGGGACCCATGGTTCTTACGTAAAGCTGCTTTGAAGCATCAACAGAGCCGTTTCCTTGAGCGTTATTTTCCGGGTGATACAATGCCGTGCGAATATGATGGGTACCGATGCTGCGCATGTAGTTTGCAAATTCAGCTGACGTGAACTCCGGTCTGTTGTTCGACACAATCGTTTCTGAGAAGCCAAAGCGGCAGAAAAGTTTGTGTGAAGAGTAAATGTTTTTTTTGTATTTGTAATTGAGAGCTTTGTTTCGGAGAAAGCAAGAACCGCGCGGTACGCGGCTGCTCGCAAAGAGCGCCCGTTGCCAGAGTTTTACGGTTCCGGCGTGTAGGAAGCAGACGACATGAACGAGGACGCCTGCCTGTTCCATTGAACCCAAAGAACCTGCGGTTGACATATTTTAACACGAGACATGGAAGAAACAAGATACATAAAAGGAAGGGTCGACATACAGCGTCTCTGACAACAGCTAAGTGTTCGGTGACGTGCATTCTTTTCCTTTCCCTGTCTCAGGTCAAGGTATGCTCACTTTTCATGGGCTCACTGCGCGCTCGCCTTTCTTCCAGAACTCCAATGCAGCTATAACTGACAACAGCAACTAATTTTATCTCGTCTCCAGTACTTCACTACAAATGTTTGTCACTAAGTTTGTTTTATATGATTTTCTAACTGCATTTAAGATTGTCCAGAATACGGCAGGCCTTCGTGTATGTTAAATACTACGTAACAAAATACAATCTGGAGGTAACGTGCCTGCAAAACATGTTCCAACAAGAGATGAATGTTTGAGATAATATTGTGATTTTAGGATGGCCAACTATTTACGTAGTCCTATGCTTACCAGTGTTAATTTTTAATTTCGGAAATGAAATATTGCAATCCATGTTTCCACATCATTTTACTTTTCAAGTTATGGTTTTGCATTAAAAATAAAGCGCATTCAAATAAAACTAGCTGTGCAACATAGCATAAACCCCGACGCACTGCACGTAAAAAACGACACATACACCGAAAGGCCTCAAACACAGCGGAAATTTTTATTTCCCATAAAGTGATTAAATAGGCACGCGACAAAAGTAAAAAGAAAGAGCGAACCCAAGACAATGTTTTGAATGTCTTGAGAGATCCTAACTGACAAAATTCACAATACTAACATCAAGAGCACACCTGCACAATCTACAGTCATAATACAGATGAAAAGAAAAAATGGAAGAGCAATAACGGGGCGCTTGAAACCAGAGGAGAAATGAAACAGTGCCCAAAATGGAAATACCTCGGCTTTAATCAACATTAAAAAAGGGTCTTCACAGGTCTACAGACGGTCTAAATTATGTCTCGGCTCTTTACCAGGGGCAAGCCGAGATGACCTTTGTCGGTTCGGCAACTAACACGCAAGTCTTCTCGGTCATTGTCCCACGCACTTTATGCCTTCCGCTCATAAAATGGAAATGTTATCGATATCACCGTGATGCACTGAACACATATCCGGAGGCAGTACCGCCCTTGTGTAAACATTGCACATTAACTACATGTGGACAGGTCCATCAAGTTCTTTGACCTTGGAATGGGGAGCGTTTTGGAATGGGTAATATGAATAAAGAAGAGAACAATTGTCTATCTTAAGTTTAAGGATATCCAGCTATGTTTAAAGTATGAAACAAGGTCGAGCAAAAAGATATCTTCCGTTTGAGTCTGAGATTTTAAAACTAAAAAGGAGTGTTTCCAACATTACACTTGTATCGGCTTGATACAATATTGTTACCAAAATATTTGGCAAACATTTCAAAAGCAATTCTTCCGCCTACGAGAGTTTGGGTATCCAATTGGTGTCCTGGCATGCACATTTGAAACAAAAAACAATCTGCACCAATTTCTGAGACAAACCGAGCTGGCACAGATGGAAAGAGAGAAAAAATCAGCAAAATCGCAATAGTACACTACATTCATTGCATAACCCTTGTATTAAAAGAAAGTAGCCGCTTGGAAAAGACCTTAAGAACGTGTGCTCTGCTTCAAACAAGGCGTATTTTATGTAGAGCAAGTAAACTGCGACGTCAACCAGAAAAATATTGTGAAACATTCCTTACAAGACACAAGTGTGACACAGGGGTTCTTTACCCCATTCCACTACCAGGTGACAAATGTCACATCGGTCAAACTGGCAGCTGCGTAAATGATAGTACAAGAAAGCATAGAGCGTCGGTCAAGAAAATAACAGCAATTCATAGCCGCACTTGTAAATGCAGTGCCGTGTTTAGCAGAATCACCATTCTTGCAAGAAACAAAAGCCCATATGCACAAGAAATGGTGAAACTATGGCCATCAAAGAAAGCAATTTGCGTCAGCGCGCCTTTCATGAAGCTCAACAAAAAAAGTAATATTTGCAGTGTTTTACGTCCCACTGAAATTTGGGGCGTCTTTTCAAACTAAATTTTATCTGTAGCTCAGTAAAAAAAAGAAAATGAAAGGCGTTTACCAATCTCTGTAATGCGAAACTAGAGCGCAGCTCTTGTGGAGGAGGAGGGGAGGGGTAGGATGGGGAGAGTATGCCGCGCCTCGTACTCCGTATGCTCTTTCCTCCGCCTAGCATTCCTCCCCTCCTCTCCTCCCCCGCCCTCCTACCGTCCTCCTCTCCTCCTTTTCTCATCCCCTCCTATCCTCCTCATTTTCTCCTCCTACCCCTTATCCTCCATTTCCTCCCCTCCTCCTCCTCCGTACCGTCCCTTTCTCCTTCTGCGTACCTCCAATCCTTCTTCTACATACCCTCCCCTTCTCTTCCTCGATACCTTACCCTCCTACCCGTTTCCCAGGTAAATTTAGCTGGAAAATTGACACCCCATGACCTCAACACCAATTCAGTTTCCCCGCTAAATTTTTTCGGTGAAAATGACGTTACGATTATTTCGTGTCATGTCACCTATGAACATAGTCAGTCACTCCACTGGATTTAGCGACAACATGTATGTCACGTGACCTCAACACCAATTCAGTTTCCCTCTAAATATGGCGGGGCGGTTACGCCGACGGCGACGCCGCTATTCGCGGATACCGGCGGCTAAAAGCTGCGTTCTAAAAGACAGCAGAAAACCAAGGCAGATGAAGAAAATAAAGCATTAAACCATAGTTTGTAGTACATTGAAATTTTTTTGTATTTTTGTATATCTGTACTTTCACGTTTTTTCTCGCTTACGTTCAACTGGCCCCCTATCCACTGTCGCTGTGCAGTGAAATGTGCAAGGTGTTGGAGCTTTAGAGCCTGCATAGCTTATGGACCACCTTGACCGTGGAGCAGGAAGTGAAGTTTGCACTTAACGAGTTCCACGGGGATGGCTTCACTGATGGCGGGGAACCGACGGGTCCCTGGTGGTCGGGACCTCAATCGCGGTGGCGAGAGGCTCCCCTTCGCCGGTGGTGTCCGTGCAGGACGTCACCGTGGCGAGGGCAGTCAGGGGCTCCTCGACGGTGTCCTTGGTAAGTGAAACCACAGTCGTGGCAACGGACGCCTTAAAGGGGCCCTGCAGTCAAAATTAAGCGTCTACCTTTTTTGCGGTTTCCACGTCTCTTGGGGTTCGGGCAAGCCAGTGGGCACGGAGAGAGTAACTAAATATCAGTGCGTCATATTTTAACCGGACGACGCGGAAACCTCCTCCACCGACGGGGGCGACCCGCGATACCGAAAGCGCTCGTAATGTGACGTCTTAGGTCCTGGGCTTACAACTGGTCAGAGCCGCTAAAAGCTTCTTTTTAGTCGAAATGCAACATATAAGTGGCGCGAACCGTTTCAATTATTTATAAAAGTAGTTTTTGTTCAGTATTTGAGATCAGAAAGGAAACAAATGCCGTTTATAAAGTACGGAAACAAGAAATGATCCGTCGAAATACCCGCCACCAAGCTGTGGAAAAGGCGGCGCATACTAGAAAGGAGTAGTGGGATCAGGCGCCGACACAAAAAGGTCCCGGATGTACGCGGCGGCGCTGCGGTCCGTAGGTACCGAAGGACCCGACCGGCTCTGAGCGTTCCCAAGGCCTTCGGTGAGGAGCTTTGTCTGGCGGTTTGGCCGTTTCGCGGTATGGCAGCGCGAAGTGGCTCCCGTTCTGAACTGATCTTTACCCCGTGTTTGCTGTCGTTTGTGGTCAATGAAGTGTCATGCCGAATTTGTGTTTAATCCCGCAGCAAATGCAATGAGAGCCGCTTTAGCTGCCCGCTACATATAACCTATCCAGAACACGCTTTAGTGGCGCCCTCCTCGCGCCGCCAACACGGAGTACGGCAGCCGTGAGCGCTCGCTCAGCTCACTACCCCTCGTCTAGTTCACGGCCACTCAAGCAACCAAGGACGTCATGAAGGAGGTTATTTCTTGCTTGTTTTTGTAATTTTAATTTGCCGATAACGCTTAAAATAAGGCGAAATTCGAGAAAAGAAAAGTGTCATTAAGTTACTACGCTCAGTGCGCTCAGGTTTGTTGCAAACTAAAAAATTAGTAAACAAAAGTCATTGCAGGGCCCCCTTAATGCTGGTAGCATCCCTGATGGGTGGAACTGCCATCCTGGCGTGTGTGGCGCTGCAGAGGGGCACGGCTGCGGCGGGTCCTGAACTGGGCGACAAAGAGTTGCTTCAAAGCATTTCCCCTGTCCGAGAGGCCGACCGGAAGATTGGCAGGAGCCAGCTTCTCGTCATCCGACGCTTACTCCATCCAGCTCGGTTCAGAACAATCCAAGCTCGGCTCAGACTCCAACCCGGACTTTACGAGGTTGAAATTTGACTTGTTTTTGACTCGCTCGCTGCGAGACAGACATTGTGTACCACTGCAAGTGCCGTTATAATTATGGTGGTGGCTATTGGTGGATGGTAGTACTGAGTCCGGTGTTTCTGGAAACACCAGGATTTGTTTTTTTTAACAATTTACTGCAGCGCTCTACACCGGACCTCACCGAGGAATGCCCCTCATCAGAGCGGCAGCAAGCAAAGGAAATCGCGTGTATACCAGGCACAGGGATGATGAACCAAGACTCCAAGCCGTAGCCATAGTCATCTGCACATTTAGAGGACGAAATATAATCCTTTTACTTTATTATGGACTGCAAGAAAGCAACCCAAACAGCTGTTTTCAATTTTGTGCTTTCCTGGTGCTATGCACTTTCGGATGGTATTTACAAAACTTGCCCGATGTATTGACACAGATCCTGCACAATTATTATTGCTTAGTACAGCACATTTGTTTTGTGGTACTGTGGTTTTCAAGCGGTGCACAGCAACCACATGCGTCCCCCTTGGCTGCCTTAAAGTCTTCAGGAATTTCTGAGATGTTTGAAGGAGGCACCGATTTTTCCTGGTGGGTTCGTTGGCACCGTCAAAGGCTCTCCTGAAATGTCTGTAGTGCCTTTACAATGCCTTGAAATGTCTGAAAGCCTGTCAAGAACTTTGCTAATGGGGTCGGGAAAACCTTCAGGCTTCTTGAGATGTCTGTGGGGCCACGGGTTAGGTGAAGAAAACACACTTTGCAGAATCAGAACATATCTATTATTGTTTGCGACGGGAAAAAAATGTCATTGGAGAATCCAGATTGTATGTTTGTACGTTCAGAATATTATTACTGCTTTTCTATCAAACGCGAGTGGGCTCCTGAACCCGTCTGTCACTGCCCGGGAGTTCCGTCACCAAGGAGGCCACTGGGGGCGACCGCCCTTGTGGAGAATTGACGAGCCGCGGGCCGAGGGGTGTCGGCCGCGCTGTGTTTTGAGGCGAACGCAATCCTGTCCGCTCGAGGCGAGACCCGTGCAACAGCTTTGCTTGTTCCACGAATGATAAAAAAGGGCGAACCGAGAGCAGCCCGTTGCCTAGGAACAGGGATGCGGGGGAGATGACGAGCGCTTTTCCGCTCCGGGAACCGGTTCCTCCGTAGGGTACGGTCCCTAAAAGAGGAGCAAGTAAACAGAACCATTTTGCTTTTCATCAGAGTTGGACGTCCTCTCTTTTTCGTCGTCAAAAACACGAACAGCATCAGCAACCCACACTGCGCTTCTCTCCGCCCAGCGATGAGAAGAGGATGCAGGGCCGCCAGGCCCCTCTCCAGAGGTCGGCGGGAGAGAATGCTGTGTGGAAGCTGGGGATGCCGCTATAGCCATTTTCTCTCCGCTCGTGGGCAGTTTGCTTGTTACCGCCACCGCCGCCGCCGCCGCGGGATTTCTGGAGCGGACCGGTTTCCACCAGGACGGTGAGCATAGCTTTGAGGGCTCGCCCCTTGGTCTGCTTTCGATCCGTGCAGTTTCTTCCTGATTCCTTGGTTCCACAGGTGAACCCCAGTTCGGCGTTGGCCGCCTTCAGCACCGCTCGAGCGCCATCGTGTTCAGCGCATTCAAGGAGATGGTGGCCGGCGTCGGCCTACTTGCATGAAGCTTGGCAGTCGGGGTCAGCGTCCCACCGGGATCATGGCACTGTGGGTCCTGACACGGTGGATGACGGCCGCTGTCCGGCCTTGTTCCTTGTGCCTCTTTCGTCCGTCCGGCTTCAGAAGCATCCAGCGAGCGATAAAGACGCCGAAGATGCCGCCGCGACGGCATCAGGAACGACACCGTGACTGTGCTCAGGGCTTCTCAGCGCTGGCGGGTGCTGCTTGCTAGTTCGTGGTTTTCGCTAAACGTGCTTACGGAGACTGTGTTTGTGTCCGTGAAGTGCACCTGCTCGGTTTTGTTAGCTGAACTACCGTACATCAGGAGTTTACCCAAAGGCATTGTGAGTACTCTGAAAGATATTTCTTTTTGTGATAAAGAAGTCAGTTGTCCTCTATTTGATATGATCTCTTTCGTCTGCAGCTGCTTGAGCCCGGGTTTGAACAAAGGTTGGTTTTTATCGTATTTCTGAGCTATAATATGCATGTAAGACTAAATGTCCGCTATAAATTTCCAATACCGTTTTGAACAGCTTTTTTTAATGATTCACAGTCATTTGGGCGTCTAAAGGGTTAATGGGCTAAGGGGTTTAGGCTGAAGGGTCTGACGGGTTGAAGGGTTGAAGGGTTTCTGTGTTCGGTATCCCTGAAGGGTTTTTCTCTAGTGTATTTCCAAAGGAAGGCCTGTGAGGTCCTATAATCCTTCAAGGCTGATCTGCCCTTGAGACTTATTTTTCAACACGGAAGAAAGGATAGGGTGCTTTCCGGGACTAGAAGAAAGAGGGATAGGATAAATGTGGTGCGTCACATAGGCTTTCCGTACACGCGGGAAATATAACCATTGTCTTACGACTTAAGATTTGGGAGTGCAGAGAGGTCGGAGGGAAAGCTGCAGTGGTCGTCCGAGAACCCACAACGGAACGGGACTTGGCCGACAGGAATGCGAGTTGGTAAACTGCTTTGGTTGCCCTCGCCACTTTGTGAGACTTCTATGGGACGAAGTGGAGCACGGCTTGATCAAATCGGTCGTTGGATAACGTCAAGTGAGCGCAGAAAGATTACTGCAATATAAATAAAATACAATTTCATTCCGCGGACTGGTGAATAGAGATACTCAAGTATAAAATAGTTACATATACGCTCATCACAGTTATTTACTTCAAAAAGCTCACAAGCTCGACGAAAATGAACGGTAAGTAAAGGAATCATAAGATAAAAAAGAGAATGACAAATGCAATCACGGCAGAAAGCGGCAAACCAGTCACAGAATATTCGTCTAACCATTGCTTTTTACTAATAGCTCTTATACATTTTGTTTGTTCTGTAGTTTTTAGTGATTTGGTAATTCACCCGCGCACCTTCTGCGATAAGGCTATCTCTTAGTGTGTAATTTTAATTCACGATAATCTGGCTGAAGTTCTTCGCCCTGACACCCCTATCTCCAAGGCTGTAACTGCTACAAAAAAACAAAAATAGAGGGTAGACATTAGAAAAGGGGGAATTAGCCCAAGAAACAAAACACTGCTAGAGCTAAATATCCGTACCTCTACTGACGATCTACTTTTGCCACCTGATTCGTAGAGAGAGTCAGGGGTGACATAAAATGTCTAAAGATACTACAATAATATACACAACAAGAAAAATACCATACCTCTTTATTGTGTTTTGTTAAAAAACAGGAAACATTTCGGGTAACCTCCGGCAAGTTTTAAATATTTTACCAAGCAGTCCCCGCGGTTGATGGCGTATTCCTCCAAGGGAGACAACCAATTTACGTCAGTGAATACATCATATTGTTTACAGAGTGAATTTTTCCTCTGGTTGTTTCTTTGTCTTACATTGATCGATCTTCACAGGTTAAGGAGCCGCACACTGTCCTCTCGCATTTTGTGCTTCTGAACTTTTCCGGTCTGAGTCCTCGGGAAGGAGTCCACGAACAGCACATATTCCGGTACCTTGTACCAGGCCAGCTGAAATTATAAGGTGCTTCTTTTTTACATTATGCGTGCGCAATAAAAAAAAAACTCAAAATATTTTTTTTATTGTTTTCACATGTTTTTCCTTAACCGACTATCAATCTTACCGATCTCCCAGCTTCTTGTACTAGAAAACTTTCACGTCCTTTAATTCCCTTGACCGCGGGCTCCGAAAGATCTTGCAAAATATAGGGCCTGGTGAAACTAAAATTGACCAGATGGCATTGTGTGGCGTGCCCTTGAACGTCGGAGGAGTGGCACTACGCCCTCCGGGATGCATAGCTCTAAATTTAGGTTGAGTAAGATATTCCTGCTCTTAGAGGTAACTCTCGATTGTCTATGTCATGAGTACAGGTGCGTTTAATTACAGCCCTGTTTAGGGTGGATTATGGGGTCACACTTTAAGTATTCAGAATGCTGCTGAAGACTGAAGCTGTCGCTCAGCAGGCATGAACATGTCCAATACCTCCTTTTCCTTGCAAAATGCCTTGATGTCTTCTGGGGTTAAGGTTTTATCTGGTTTCAGTTTGATCCAAACACATACTCGTTCAACTGTCTGTTCGTCCGGTACTCCAATCACCTGTCGAGAAAAATATTAGAACGAATTTTAATTTAGTTTTCAACATTTTATGGAAGCTCCAAACTTGATTTTTTCTGTATGCAGTAAAGAAAGGAATACTGTTTAAAGAGCATCGATACTGTTTTAGTACTTTCTAAAATATATCAGGTGACACTAAAAGTTAAGTCTGCCAATTTAAGTCACTTTCATCGCTTGTTGAAAAATGCACTTTTAACTAACTATTTTTCATTTGTATGTCTTTTGACCATTCTTGCATTAGTGTGCCTTGAATGTGATGCGAAATTTTCGTTTCTTAGTGTTTTTGTGGAAGTGCACCAACCTTGGGGCCAGGGTGGTTGTTATTGGTCACTATAAATACGGATTTTTATTATTTATTAATGTTATTCCTGTTAATATTAATCTAATATTAATATTTTTAATAATGAAGCTATTTATTGCATCTAGCACAAAGCAAGGTTGCGTAATGGGCGCATCAAAGCCAGAATGAGGCTTGTGCGATGCTACCCTAAGATAACAGTTAACATAGCAACCTGGAACCCGAATGCGAACTGGAGTTCAATTATATCAGATGTTATTTAGATGTCACGGGTATTGTGCGATACAGTTTGACACACAAACACACACATATACACAGGTACACAAATCCATATTCAAATACATCTGTCAAGCTTGAGAATAGCCACAGTAAAAAAAGTCCAATAATGAAAGCCTTCCTGACAATACAAAATTATGCATTAAGCTTAAGAGACAAAGGCGACTATACTAAGTGCAAATACACAACATCGAGTTCAAAGGTGATGTGTCGTAAGCCCATGGCTGCATAGAATTACCCTACACTTATAATAATATATATATATATATATATATATATATATATATATATATATATATATATATATATATATATATATATATATATATATATATATATATATATATATATATATATATATAGAGAGAGAGAGAGAGAGAGGTATAGATATATTATGTATGCAGGTAGTAAACAATGTCCAACCGAACATCTTGTCACAAAGTTATGCTTGTGAGAACTTTTTTACTGTTCGCAGCGAAGTGAGAAATAGGAAGCTGAGGTGGCAGTAGAGAAAAAAGATTTGCGCAACATAATATGCGCGCGTACTTTCGCCATAGCGAGTATGAACAAGGGAATTTGAAAAGGCTGCACGTGATGCAGGACACGAGAGAATGAGCTTACTATTTTAAATTCGTTGCTCCAAAAATGCCGCAATGCAACAGTATGAACGTATAGCGTTTGACAGTTAGCGAAGTTCAAGAAGATCGAAAAGGGTGGTGTCGTCAGGCACTTGTAGCTTGTAAGAAACACTCTGAAGGATTGCTCTTAGGTAGGAGGGAGTCTACTTTCACTTTCCAGAAAGCTGAACAATTCCCTAAAACTGTGATGCCGAAATGGAGGACACTATACGCAAGGCATGTGCTTTTCGAATGGAAAGTGGCATAAAACATTTATATTTATACAAGAGACAGCTGGCGCTGCTCAGTGTTTCGTATATATGTATCTATAAGGGATATGAACATGTTATTTATGTCTGCTCTCAAAAAATATTCCAAGGTATTTAACATTATCAAGATATCCTAAAGGGACGCAGTTGCTGCAGAGTGCTATGCTGATGAGTGCAAAAACAATTGAAAATCAATCCTGACTGTTTTGAGTGAGTTGTGGATCAGCCTACCAATTTTTTGTATCTTTAACATTTACCTAGATAAGATTCCTCTCAAGCCAGTTCATTAGCGCAGTCACGTGACGCTGCAACTGGCGGATAGAGTCTGATTAATGTGTAGCGACATTACCACTACTCCTACTACTACTACTAATATTATTAATATTATTTTGATCACAACTTATTTATCTGCGCATGTTTTCTAGATGTCAGTAAGGCATTTGACATGGTGTGCCATTCTATTTTGCTTCAAAAACTTCCCTTTATCGGTTTCCGGGGGCCATTCTTATCTCTGTTAAACAATTTTCTCCAAAGTCGATCGCAGCTTGTTTCCATCAATGGCATGCGAGAGTATAAAAGTTTCCTTAAAAGCGGGGTTCCACAAGGTTCAGTCATTTCACCATTGATTTTCAATATTTATGTTAATGACATGTAGTTTGTCTGTTTCAAACTGTACCATTTATCAGTACGCGGACGATACTCTTTTGCTGACGAGCCATATCTCATATGCCAGAGCAATGGGTTAGCTCCAAGACTGTGCCTCAGAAGCGAATAATCTAATTAATATAGATATTTCGAAAACTAAGCTTGTTTGTTTTCACAACCTCCTTAAAGTTATTGACCTAAATATTCCTCTGTTGCTGCATACGTCTCACTGTGTCCCGTGCCAATATGTCCCTATTTTTGTTCATACACTGTGAAGTACCTAGGAATCGCGTTCAATTCAAATCTCTCCTGGAACTCACACCTATCAAAACTCTGTTCCAAATTAAGAAGCGTTTCCTGCTTATTATATCATATCAAGACATTTCTACCTTTTAATCTCAGGAAGCTTATAGCTCACTCGTTAGCTCATGGTACACTCCGATACGTAACAGTCCTTGGCCAATGCTCCGGATTGTGGCAGGCCAAGATAAATACAATGTTCAAAGGAATCTTACGGAATGAGCAGTATAAACATGAGTCCTCAGATCACGATCTTTTTTAAGGCTTTGTTTATGCCAAATCTGCAATCTTTGTTTCTTGAATCAGTCGTGCTTGAACACTACTGGAAGAATAATTTTAAAACTCTTCGTCCGGATATGAGACAATTACGAAAACCATCAAAGTTTCTTGTTCGCACATGCTATACACGCTATGGTAGGAACATGCGGTCAGTTTATGTACCTCAAATTTTTAATTCCCTACCTCCCAGTTTATGTGACTTTACCTCCAGTAAAAAGCTCAGAAGGGCGCTTCGACATATTGATATGACCAACGAACCCTTGTGAATATTTCATAATCAGCTTTTTCTTCCCAACATTTTTTTTAAGAAGTGTGTTTTATTGTTTTATGAGTTATTTTTTATTAATATTATATGACAACTAAGGAAGTCATCAAGATCTTCAGTGTCAAAAGAACTGGACAAGAATTTCTACTAATTTCAATGGTAAACAATGGCGAAAAGTGACGCCAGTGCCATGTGTGTGTGTGTGTGTTTTTTTTTAAAATAAATTTCTGATTTAAAGATTTTTTTGAGGGGGGGGGTGTTAGTATGCAGTTGGAACTGCTGTAAAAACCTAGTGATAATTCTGCTTTTTTTATCTAGAACTGTTTTTTTTTCTTTTTATTCAATTGCATGGCTGGTTTTGCCGCACAAGCCCACGATGGCTTTGGCGAACCTGCGCTGCGCCTTGTTTTATGCTCTTCCTTCACAAATAAATTTATTATTATTATTATTATTATTATTATTATTATTATAAAAAGGACGAATCTTCCTCACCAGTGCGCATCGCTAGCACTAGGGACTTAGAAAGAATAGTATAGAAATGGAAAACACAAAGTCAAACGCTGATTTCCCTTCGTTTTTTCACTCGTTTCCACCTAGTGCAAGCGCGCTTACGGTTTTACATGTAAATATCAGAAGTATTCGGAAATACTGGAATGAGTTTCAACTAGTTGTGCAAACACTTGAAAAAACTGTTGACGTTTTCGTTTTAACAGAGATAAACGTACTGGACGTAGGAATTTCGCGCGGTCAGTTTTCTCTTCCCGATTTTGAAGCTTTCTTTTTAACACGCAGTGCGTCTAGGGGAGGAGGAATAGCCGTGTACGTTAAAAAAGCGTGGTCAACGGTAGATTTGGAGGTATCGTTTAAATATGCTGAATGCCTCTCCTTAAAAATCAGTAAGAACGACTTTGTTATTTCCTTTTTGGCCTTTTATAGACCGCCATCGGAAAATGTTCATAAATATTTAGATGAACTTAATGCAACCTTAGAAAATATGGTTCCTACAGATAGGCTGTGTCTTGTGGGGGACATTAATATTGATCTTTTGAAGCCATCAAAATCTGTCGTTTGTAATTATTTAAATATTCTTGCAAACCATGGCATTGAAAACCTTATTAACAGCCCTACTAGAGAAGAATTTATGTGTGGGAACCTGGTGATATCATGTATCGATCATATCAATGTAAGAAATTCGGGGATACCTGTAGAATCCGCAATTATCTCGCAAAAACTAGCGGACCACTACTTTGTAGCCTGCCGAATTCACTTCGGTATCATTCCAGAAAAAGTAATAGAACTGAAAGAAATAAAAATTGTTGATTCACGTCATCTTGACAGGTTAATATCCGCTTATGATTGGAATGCAATAACTGAAAACAATGGGTACCAGGATACCTACTTAAAACTTTGTGGAAAGCTTTCAGATTTTCGAGACCAAAGCACAAAACATGTTACGTTAAAAAAACGCCGGCAAAAGCAACCTTGGCTTACGTCAGAGGTACTGTCTGCGATAAAAGAAAAAGATGTGTTATGGGCACGATGTCGTCGTTTCCCCGAAAACAAAGAGCTAAGATTACAGTATCAATGTCTTAGAAATCGTGTAAATGCCTTTGTTCGTTCGAGGAAACGTCGACATTTTCAGGACAAGTTTTTCCGCTCCCGGTATGATGTTGCAAAAACGTGGGCTCTAGTTAACGAAGTTAAGGGGTGCTCAGCTAAATCGTCGATAGATGACACGATTACAAAGAACTTTGGCACAGATATAGCGTCCACTACCGATAAGTTTAATCGTTTTTTTGCTTCGGTTTCGGGCGTTGCGCATGACGAAATCATGACACCATCTAATTTAGAGAATTCATCTGTATCTTCTGCGTTCTTACCGAACATAACGTTGGAAGAGTTACGTTTGATTTTATTTAGCTTTAAACCCAATAAGGCGCCCGGCGCAGATGATATTCGTCTCGGCGACTTACGGCGTAACTTTGAAGCACTGAGCACAGTTCTGTTATACATAATAAACGGAATTATCAACTCTGGTATCATTCCCGATGTTCTGAAAAGTGCCATTGTCAGGCCTCTGTACAAGGGTGGAGCTCGTAATAGTGTTGAAAGTTATCGACCCATTTCAATTCTTCCATGTTTAGCCTTAGTGCTCGAAAAACATATATGTAAAACGATGACTACGTTTCTTGGTAAGTTTAATCTGATAGCGCCTTCACAGCACGGCTTTATTGCGGGACGTGGAACGGATTCTTTACTCGAAGAGCTCGCGGATACCTTGCATGAAACTTTTGAAAATAACAAGTATGCTTGCGCGCTTTTCTTGGATGTTGCGAAGGCATTTGATTCCATTAGCCATAAAATACTGTTAAAAAAGATATTCGACTACGGTTTCAGGGGACCATTTTTTAATTTACTTAAGGACTTTCTAACGAACCGTACACAGCAAGTTTCAGTCTGTAATAGTAGGAGCGAGAAAGTGCATTTGAAAGCAGGCGTACCGCAAGGCTCGGTGTTATCGCCACTACTGTTCAATCTGTATGTAAATGACCTTGCTAAAACGATATCGGGATGCGAAATATATCAGTACGCTGACGACACGCTGCTAGTATCAAGACATATAAATTTGAGAAGCGCGATTAGATTATTGCAAGGTAATGCGACTCGACTTATGGACTGGTTTGACACAAATCTAATTAAAATAAACGTTCATAAAACAAAAATTATATGCTTTAGTAGTCCGTTGAAACACAAATGCTTAGATGTTTCTTTTGTATTGCACTCGTCCAGGTGCACACCCTGCTCCTGTACACCTCTTGAATACGTTAGTACGACCAAGTATTTAGGAATCTTTTTTGACAGCGATTTATCATGGAACTCGCACCTTAGTTACGTAGCCAAGAAGATGCAGAAGTGTGTCCTGTATGTTATATTCTACGAAGGCGTTTCTACCATTGTCTGTTCGAAAAATGATTGTTAATGCCTTAGCCTACGGCCTGTTACGTTATGGAATCACTGTCTATGCCAACTGTTCTGCGCTTTGGCATAATAAAATAGACAGCATTCTCAAAGGTATTTTGAAAAGCGTAGCATACACATCTTTAGATGTGCCAAGTGAAGAGCTGTTTTTTTCTTTGTGCCTTCCGCGTTTTTCAGCACTGTACAAACGATGTGTTATTGGCAAGCATTATTGGTTTAGTCTTTTCAAAACGCCCCGTGACGTGCAACGCACTCTAAGGGAAAGTGAACGTTTTATAATTCCTCGAGTTTACACGAAATATGGCAAACGTATGCGCTCATTCTACGTCCCTGAACTTTTCAATAGTTTGTCTGAGTCATTCTTGGAACTAAACTCAAAACGTCAGTTAAAAAAACAACTAAGAACAATCTGTTAAAAGTACACTTCCGGATATATTCTTTTTATATTTTTTCCCTTGTCATGTGCGATAGATGTATGTTGTGGTTTGAGGTTTTTTTTTTCTTGCATTTCACGCTTCTCAGAGTTTGGTTTCAAGTTTTGAAGATAAGAGATGAACAGATTTGTTTTGTTTGCTTGTTCGTTTTCAGACGAAGAGTATTCACGTGAGCATTCATTTTTTTTTTCTCGATGCTCTACAGTATTTAGTGATGTATGATTGCAGGTCACTGTGTGTTTTTTTTTTTCCCCTTCGGACAAGTGTGCAGTTTTTCTTTGCAATTGTTCTTTAGTGTTTAATTTTTTTTTTTTTTGCTTTATAACCTTGTGCAAATGTGATTTTCTCACGCCGCTGCTGGGTCCAGTCCCACAAGCCGCTTTTGGCTTTCGACGGACCCGCGTTATTGTGTATTGATATGAAATGTGTGAAATAAAGATTATTATTATTATTATTATTATTATTATTATTATTATACCTGCACTACTGAATAAATTTTATTATTATTATTATTATTATTATTATTATTATTCCTTCCGCATTCGAGTTACTGATCTTCGTAGAAATTTTGAGGTTATTAAGCATGTACTTCTTCGTATGTTGAACAGCTTTATTACGAGTTGCATTATTCCAGACGAACTAAAGACCGCTATAGTACGGCCCTTGTTCAAAGGTGGCGCAGGAAGTAAGATTGAAAATTACCGCCCAATTTCTGTTTTGACAATTATTGCACAACTTCTTGAAAAACATATATTCCATACTATGACATCATTTCTAGATATACACAATGTCATTTCACCGAGTCAGTTTGGTTTTTGTTCAAGGAAAGGGAACACAGCCATTGCTTGAAGATTTCGCCGATTTATTGTTTTCTGGTTTTGAAAAACATCTTGTTTGCTGTGCTCTCTTTTTAGATATATCTAAAGCGCTTTGATGCCGTTAGCCATTCAATCCTTCTGAAGAAGCTTTATAGCTATGGATTTCGTGGTCCGTTTTTTTTCTTTTCTTTCAAACTCACCTTTCAGGTCGCTCACAACTAGTAATTGCAGCTGGGGCACTGAGCCCACGAACAACATTAAGGGCAGGCGTACCCCAAGGCTCAATCCTATCTCCACTCCTATTTAATTTGTTTGTGTAACGGCTACTACTTTGTTGCTTCCCCCGCCGGCAACCCGGCGGCAGCAACCCGGCCGCGGCGGCGGCGGCGGCGGCCCCGGCAGCGGCGGCAGCGGCGGCGGCGGCGGCGGCGGCGGCGGC
>JAZHYW010030777.1:0-27947 GCA_037355805.1 Ixodes ricinus | reverse complement strand
ATATATATATATGCTATTTGGCCAACATTGTGGCGTGGGATAGTTAATTACCTAATAATATTACTTTAATTACCACATAACCTAAAACATTGGTTAAATTGTGCGTAATGCGGAGTCAAAAGTATATTACCCCGCAACAAAACTTGCCGTTTAAAATGCACATCTGAGACTGTTCAAGCTTGACTGGCAATGACATAAACAAATTTATAGATATTATATTTCAAATTTCTTATACGGCACTATTACACTTTAATGCTAAAAAATGAAGCAAGTAAGTGATGTGTTTTTGAAAAAATCGATACCAAATTAGGTATATTTTAGAAACGTTCGTGCATTCAAATGTATGTAACATTTTTTTTACCTTTTTTACATATCATATTAAATTTGTATTCCTAGAAAATACGTAGATTTCAGCTCTCTCGTGATGCCACTGTCAATAAATCATCTTCAATTGGTAAACCGTAACACCTTACCGAACTTTGCTGAAAATTATCATAAGAACACAGTTCAAGCAAGTAGGTTGGCAAGCTCGTTAAGGATAGACATAGTACGTAGCCATAGAGCGAGGGGTTACCATGTCTAACAAAGTTCCACTTTTTAATTATTACAAACAAACATATTTTTCATTTTTTAAGTTTAATAAGATCTACTCCGAGAGTGTCACAAAAGAATATGTGCTTTATTTTAAGAACTAGAAGATAGCGGTCAAACATGCGATCCCCGAACGGTGTGGTGAACGTCAGTTTTCGCCTCGGCCACTTCAATTAGTGGGCAGTACCTCAAAAACAAAAACAAATTCAAACATTTCCATTCCATTTGGGCTCTCTTTCACATCAAGAATGCTCACTAAACATACATGTTTTTCAAACATTAAAACATAGACCAACATAGACCCCAAACCCTGCCTGAATTGAGATGAAAATACCCACAAGCATTGTGCGCCTTATGTAGAAATTATTACATTTTCAGACAGATGCAAAGCAGCCCAGAAGTTTTTATCTAATCTAATAGTTGGTGGCGCTTTAAAATTCGTTTTTTTTGTGGTTTTGGGTTTTGTGTGTGTCCTCGAAAAAGCAGAATGTTCTGCCGTTTGGATCGGTCTATATAAGAAGGGTGTTTAAATAAAATCATTAGCTGAGTTAAAGACGTTGTGTATCTCTGTTTCTTTTCATACCACTGTCAAGACAATTTCCTCATTCTGGTCCAGTCTTGGATTGAATTAATTATAGTATATCTAAATTATGTTTCAAAATCTATAAAATAAAAGATTTCATATATTACAGAATCTGTTAACAATATTTGGTGAAATTAAACGTCAAAATTAGTTTTAGTGTAGTTCTCTCTTAGCCCCCATCCTTTGTTAAAGTTTATTAGACCCTTTACACAAATTCAGTGCCATCTAAAATATCAGTCCAAAGTGTTGTATGCTCGAAGTTAGGCGTACGAAAGTTTCAGTGTTTTTCCATGAATTATTATTTTGCTATATCTGGTTCAGTTTCTATAATGTCAAGAAACTGCACCTCTCGCACGAGGCGGGTATAGTTGAGTAAATCTATCGATAAAATTACCATTTCATTGTCACGTGCTGTCTGGGGCACGCCGAAGCCGAGCATTCCGAGCACTTATATGACAGCCACAAATGCGTAGAGCATAAAAACTTAAGACGTCATCGAACAATAATACAGCGAACTAAGGTCTGGATGCTCAGGCTACGCATCGGTTTCTGTCTTCGAATTCTACCTTCACGAGCTACCAAAAAGCCACCATTCGCATGTACAGTTGATGCACACTTAGATGATGATAGCTCTCCAAGCGGCCAGGCTGAATTTCGGAAAGGGTTCGTTCAGAAAGAAATGGTGGACCTAATAGGGAGTATTCACTGGCGGCCATGGCTGTGTGCGCGAATGCTGAGCGCGTGCTGATGGCGAGCTTCCAAAGTTATTTTGCAACGTGCATTCCGCACCATCAAGAGTGCCGGTCTTAGCAGCCTATTGATTATAGCTCGTTCTGAGCATGCGCTCTAAACAGCACCCACAAATATGGCGCCCAGTGATTACTCCCTATAGAGAGGCTAGTGGCGGATGCACATAGGGGCTTAAAAATGCTATGCACGTGCTTTTGGTATTATTATTGCTTTCAACTTTTAAAGAAGTTATATTTTTAAGTTGTTCTTCAAGCTTGTGGTCCTAATATTATGTTTCAGGGGCAAATACCATATCCACGATGCCAAATATAACACTAGGCGTACGTTTTGTATGTGACACTTCATTGGTGAAGGCACGCCAAGAAAAAAATCATACTACACCTCTTGGGGAATACATGCGTATATTTCTTAATACGGTAAGTGTCGACCGCGTGCGTCTTCCGAAATTCTTATTCAATTCTGAATGAATGCTACGCACCTTCTTGTCCGTGGCTCAATTTGTAACTAACAAAGCAGACTGCATGCTTTTGTGATATATTATAGCTACTTCAGGTTTACATGAAGGGGGTAATGCGCCTAAGAAACCTAATATTAGCTATTTTAAGTGCAAATTGTCGTATTTTACACAAATATAAGATGACTCCAAAACAATGAAACAGCTTTGATACCTGAATACAGTTTGTCCTCCCTTCCACGTCTTTCGCGTACACGAGGAGGTGACGTCACGTTCTCTCTCTAAAAGATGGAAGTGTCATTCAGGTTTTATCTGCTGCTTTTGTCCCCGAGGATATTATCGACGCACATTCTATAAAACTACCTTATGGTGTAATAATTGGCGTGGTGTACCGCCCTTCTAGCTCTTCCTAACATTATTTCTCGAAAAATTCGAGCAATCTCTTACGACACTATTTCATGACCATAACGGTCGCATTGTTGTTGTAGGAGACTTCAACGTTGATTTGTAATGGGATGCTTATAATTACTATGCTCTGCTTCTTGATACACTTAATTGCGCAATATTACGATTAAACCCACTCGCATATTGTTGTGTCAGAACGCCGTGCCCTCATTGGTTCTGACAGAAAAATAGGGGGTAGACCTCAAGGCAGCTTTCTTTGAGGTCTACCCACTATCCTTCAATCAGAGCCAATCAGAGTTCGGCGTCGTTCTGACGTCACCACAACTCCTCCGCAAGAAGCAGACGACTTGCTCTCCGCATAGCTTGTACCCTTCGTGGTTTGTGCTGCCAAAGTCTATCACAGCCTGCATTCGTTGTGGATGGCAAGGGCGCGGGCTGTACTTTGGGCATCGTACCGTAATGGCCCTGACAACTAGGATTTCACGCGAATGAAAACCCGAATATCCGCTGACGCACTGAGCTTAGCGTAACGCGAACGCACCAATTGCGCAGTGGTCAGCGTCTGAAGTTTATTTACCGTCACAGTCAGAGCAACGATAGTGATTGAGGCATGATACGCTGCATCGTCTTTGCATATACTTTATATTTATATACGTTCCTAAACAGTTCTTCTTGGCAGACAGTTGGCGTGACATTGCATTCAGCCTCTTTGGGAGACAACATTTTGAGGCAGTCACCTCAATGGAAAAGGCGTCTTGAAAATCACTATATTTTGCAAGAATACATAAAGCGGGATGGTTGTTTCCTCACCTGCAATGGGCCTCGTTAAATGGATGGATCTATGGGTCAGGCTTTGATGCTACGTAGCTGTAGCCATTCGGTTGGGAATGTAGGGGGCGGGTGGTTGCTCTTTCCGCCCCACCCTCCCTAAATCCGTCACTGCTCGCGAAAATCGTCGCAGCACTACTATTTGTAGTAAAGTAGCTTTCACGTTCCCTACTCGCGTAACCAATCATTCTTTCTGTGTCATTTTGTTACTTAACAATCACAGCCTGAGTAAGAGGCTACTCGCGGCTCTGTGCATTTTTTGTTTTGCAAAATTTGTATTCCCTTTTTTTCTTTCATAAATTCATCCTGTTCCTCTATTCTCAAAAAGGAAGCACTTTTTTGTAAGTGTGGTGAGATATTTATTAGCTGCTTTTATGCAAGCCCCAACAATCATTGTTCTGCTACCTGGGTCCTTTGGAAGATGGTGGTGCTCGCTACAATACACAGAGAATTCAAAGTGAATTCGGAAGGGAAAAGAAAAACGACGTATGCCAAAGGCGACCTTGTTACTATGTTGGACACAATCGTTTATGCGAAAGAGATGAGTGAAACATCTTAAGAACTGTTACCTTTTCACCATTCTTTAAATGATAATGGGTGGTTTGTGAAACGCGGGCCCAATCTTTCCTGCAAAAAATACGCATCGCACAGAAAAAAAGGTTGATGACCTGGTGGTTTGCGTCAAAGGGACCATTAAGAAAAATTCTTATCATTCATATCATTGGTTTTTGAATTGCTTCTTAGTACTAACATTTTAATTATTAATTTTAAATGTATTGTTTTAATTATAAACTTGATGCGAATCATCGGACGCTGCTAAAAACACCCCTAATACAATAATATAAGAGACGGGCAGCATTTTACGGCGTTCCGAAAAAATGCCCGACTTGGACTGCCTCTAGGCATAGCCACCTATGTATGGAGAAAGCCTGGCAGAACGCCGCGAGGGAGCGGCCGCCGAAATGGAGAAGGTTGAGCGGCAGACAGCGGATGAGAGGAGAGCCACGTGAATGGCGCCCCGCTGCGGCGAGACGCCGAAACACACTTCCTCCGAGCGGCCGAGTGTGTTTTGGGTCCTCGCCGCCGCCAAAAGCTGTGCGCTGACGTCCAGGTTCCCCGAGAAATGGCTTTATGATGCCCTGTGCTACAAGATCCTCGTGTTCCAAATCTGTGACAGGGCACTCTATGGCTTCGTCGTCGATCTGCCAGGCTTTGTGAGTATAGAGGAGGCTATGCCCTAGGTTTCAGCTTCTTATCGGGACGCATCTCCGCCCCAACCAGTCTCGCTCGTCGCCCGAACGAGCAACGTATGCACGTGCCCCTTCGACCATCGCACTTAGAAGAAGCAAGATAAGAAATACTTCGAACTGCCACATGAGGTTTGCCTTTTTGACGTCCGTGTTAGTGTGAAGACGCGCCTTTATTCACCTTTACGAGCGATGCGTGGCAAAGCACGCACGTTGCGCGGTTTTACCCTGGGGTTCAGGATAGTTCGCGCGGAGATGCCTTCTGATAAGAAACCGAAACAAAGACGCAAGTCCAAAATCAGCACTTTTTCTGAACGACGTGAAATGCTGCGCGTGCCTTATATCATCGCGAAATCGATGGATTTAATCGTTTTGGCTGATTCTCAACATGTTTTTAATTAAACGCGTACCTTTCAATAAATTATTAAAATTATATAGGTGCTAAAACGTAATTAATAACCTGATCATACTGAACTCTAATCATTTTCTTCAGAGACCCTTCGCACAAAACACTACAGCATCGCACTTTTTTCTGTGCGATGCGTAGTTTTCCCAGGAGCGTTTTGGCCAACGTTTGCAGCAACGTTCTGTGCAATAATTCTACTGCAATTGCAACATGACCCCTGACACCAACATTTAAAATGTTAATTTGCAAATTCTAGTAAATTATCTCACCTACCGCGATGATTATTTATTAATAGGGAGTTTTAGAATAACGCACGCAATTTTACCGCACGCTAGCGCTAAATATAGTGCTTGTATTAGCGCACGCGACGCAAGAGAGTTTTAGAATAGCGTTTCTCCGTCGCGACGCAAAACCCCAAGCTGCTCGCGCTTGCTACGCCACCAAGATACAGTAACAATTTTTATTTCGCACACGAAATGCTGTAACTTTAGAAAAAACAAGTATTTTTTGTCCAGAGTAGCATTTTAGATTTGTTCAAACATGAGAATGCGACGCGAGCGGTTGACTGGTCGTGTCCGCTTGCGTCCATCGGTAAGAGAGGTCTCGTGTACTGAACTTCGCACATCGTACCTTCGCCGAGTAATGTTCGCGCTTCGCCAGCATCAAGTTGCCGGTGATCGTTGCCAAACCGAGTACAATGTCGTCCCGTATTGAAAACCGCAGTAGCCAGGATGCCGCCGACGTCGCACTCACGACGCCGCCAAAGCAGCCGCCGACATAATCCTGGAAGCCGCCATTTTTTTAACTCTGCTCGTCTTGGCTTTAGCCAACTTGTCATCAAGAATCCTCCTTGGAGAAGCGCAAAGACTCTCTGCGTACGCACGCTATTTCCGAGAAATAGCGCACGCTAAAATTGCGCACGCAAAGCGCAAAACCTGATTTGCGTTCCGAGCATGCGCAGTGGTGACGACGCTACTCTTTGCGTACGAAAAGCTTTAGCATGCGCTCTTCTAAAACTCCCTAATAAAAAGGCCGCCGAGCTTGATAGATACATGTTACTTTACCTTTTGCTTAAACTCTGTTTGAATTAAAATGAAACACCCCTGTAATATAATTTATGGAAGACCGCTCTTTTCCTTTGCTGCTGAATTTTGCTGAATATATGAACTTGTTAATATGTACGAATTACAATTTTTCATCAGTTCATTCTTCAATTCCGGGTTCTTCCAAAGTTTCCGCCTTACGCATACAGAGTGCACATTTTGTGCACTTAACAACTGTAATGTGCACATAATAGTACACATGGAGTGCACACAAACCGAATGTAATAGTATAACAATTTTGCCTAAGTATTTCTCACCTGTAGTCTACTGGTATGTTTGAGTAGTATATATTACACACAAATCACTTTACTCATACAAGAATAGCTTGTATGTTTCCTTTTTGTGTATAACTTAGGCTGTGTTATTTAAAACAATATGAATAGCACCAAAATAATAAGCTGGGCTTGTTGTTGTTCCACCTGAACTCAACGCCTAAAAAACAAGGACAAGGGGAGGAAGAGACAACACGCTGGCGTACTCACAACTGGAAGTTTAATTTGAAAAACACACATATGTACGGTTCGTAATACACCATGTCATTACCCGAGCCGCCACTGTTTCTGCGAAAATACAAATTCCTTCACAAGATGGGCTGATGATGGCTCACTGGCGCACTTGCTTGTGCCTCTTGTTTTATTTCGAAAGCTTCCTGCATCTCTCCTTTTGTTTTATTCCTGTGCCTTCCGATGATTTTAATCTCCGAAAAAAGTTGAGTGCACTCGCATCTATTGCTGTGCGCCGCCATGTGGCCTGAGGGTGACGGTTTAGTGTAGTGACAGCAGCAAGGCTCCCTTGCACGGTCATTAACGCATCGCCCAGTTTGGCCCACGGAAGCCTGTGGCAACATCAATTGGCCTGCTTGCCAGGAAAGCAACGGAGCAACAAGGGCAAGCGTCAGGAAGTATCCTTCCTAAGAGGCACCTCGCTGCCAGAGGACATCCAGCACACCCTCGACAACAGACCCAAGTTCAGCGTGGAACCAGGCCTTCCGCCTCCAGAGAAGCTATCGCTGGTCAGAAGCTTGGCGGAAAAGGTGCTGATCAAAGACAGGGACCGATGCATTGCTGACGGAGTGGATGTGCATTGCCGCAGACAAGGCCACTGGATGACTAGCCTGAAGATCGAAAACATTGCCGACTATTTCAAACGCAGCAACCTCAAGCTGCTCACGTCTCACAAAGAAGGGAGCTTTGCTTGTCATTCCGCAAGAAATGTACGCTGCCACGACCAAAGGAGCCGTTTTGACGAACTTCAAGCCTGTGCAGCCGGCTTTTCTGATCAAGGTGAAGTCTAAGGCTAAGGAATTGTGCTGCGCTCTAGCCCTTCAGGCTGTTAGGAAAGAAGGTGAACTTAAGGAAAAAAAACTTTTCCTTGACATTTTCTTCACCACTAAAACGCATAAAATGAACGTTTTGTTTAGGGCAATTGTGACGGAAAGGGATTCGTGACAGTTTCAGATAGAATCCTTCTTCAGCCCCCACTCTCCGCTATGAAATTGCATGGCAAATTTTTGGTGCGCAGTTCAGAGGAGGCTTTGGAATTCGTGAGTGGGGGGCCCAGGAGAAAGTGTGACGGCTCTTCGATCGATCTTTTATTCTGTGCCCCATAAGCCCCTTTTTTAAAGCAGTAAAACAATGCATCAAAACTAACGGTGATACGGCCTTCCGGAACGCCTGCGGAATTAGCGTGGAGGGCTTCATTGAACTTCTGTCGTTTTACTTAGACCACAATTTTGCTTCCTTTGACGGCGAGGTATATGTGGGGAAAGAAAGCACTGTATTGGGTTGCGGGTTGCGCCTATCCTTGGTGACATTTTCTGAGCTCAATGCGACAATGCTATTTTTGAGAGGCTGGGAGGCGAAGAGATCTTCAAGTTACTTTGATATGTAGATGACTACTTGGTCATTGCTCTCCCACCCAATGAGCTCTCGGAAGCAGTTACAGACGATCGGTTGGGCATTCTTACGGCTTGCGCTCATAGATTAAAATTTACTTGTGAAAGAACATCGGAGGGAAGAATATAGTTTTTTGGATTTAAAACTTGAATTCTCGCTTGACAACGTTTTTTGGGCCTATGAACACCGCTTAAAGAAAGCTGTGCTACCGTACAACTCGGTCCACTCCAAACTGGCCAAAAAGAGGCATCGCAACTGCATGTCTCGGGGCCTCTTTGACGAAATCAAGTCCTGATGAAATGGGAAGTAGCTTCCAGAGACAGGTCGACCGACTCTTGAGTGCGGGGTTCCCACACCAGACGTTCATTGACGTTTCAAAAGGCCTAATAAAGAAGCTCATCGGCGCCGAGAAAAGCCCCTGAGAGCGCTTGAGGCAAAGGCCGGAAATAATTCTTTACATACATACCTTATCTCACAACTTACGAAAAGTTGCTCAACGCTATGATGCCTCGGAAGTTTGTTCTGCTCCAAATAAGATATCTGGTTGGTGCCGAAAAATAGATGGCCCTCATTTGGGGAGTGATGGCTGCAAGAAAAAAACGCAAAAACAAATTTGTGGAATGCTCCACATGTGTGGTGTACGACATTCCACTTTCTTGCGGCCACTCTTACGTGGGCCGGACTGAGCGATGCGTTAATGACCATGCAAGGGAGCATGCTGCTGCCACCAAACAGTCATTCTTAGGCCACTTGGTGATGCATAGCAATAGAAGCGAGTGCACTACACTTTTTTCAAAGATTAAGAGCCTTGGAAGGCAGAGGATAAAGACAACAAGAGAGATACTGGAAGCCTTTAAATATAAAAACAAGAGGCACGAGCACGTGTGTCAGCGAGCCATCACTGGCCCTTCTTGATAAAGAATTTGTATTTTTGCAGAAAGAGTGGGGCCTAGGGTAATGCGACAATGCTATTTTTCTCTGGTGTGTTACGAACCGTATATAATTGTGTGTTGTTGTTTTTTCATAATAAACTTTCAGTTGCGAGTACGCCAACGTGTTGTGTCTTCGTTCTCTTCTCCTTGTTTCTTAGGGGTTCAGCCCAAATATAAAGAGCCTTGAGGGCGTAGTGTGTAATCATCTTTTGATGTAATAATTTCAATTTTTGATTGATGTTATGTGAAAACACCTTACACATGTAAAGTTTGAAGACAATTCGAATGCACATTTTTTTCTGCAGGTGGAGCTTTATTTACAGAAATCAGAATGTCCGGAAGTCAAATTAGTTCTCACTGGTGTAAACGAAACAACGGTATGTTCATCATAATTAAAGGCTGGGCGTCTTTTAGCATACCTGTCTGTTCGTTTTCTTGACCTTGCTAATTACAAGTTTACTTTGTGCAAATATGAAACATTTACTGTGTTACATATTTTAATGTACAATACATTTGTGTCAAGGTTAAGTGGGTGAAAATAAAGGGACCATTTGAAATATTGGCTTCAGTTTACAATTAACATGTAGGCCTTCAAAACAAGCTTCAATAGAAGTGTCATTTAACAATACTCGGATAAGCAATTTAGTAGATAATACTAAATAAATGATTTAGTTGTAAAGGATAGCGATTGTGAAATTTTGGCTCAAATCGGACTCGTATCAGGTTGGGCAAATAGTATATACATATTCGAATGTCGAATCGAGTATTCAATACCGAAACTTTTATTTTCATGGTACAAGAAAAACAAAAAAAACACTAGGTATAAAAAATGACGCCTGTGATTGTATTATTCCGTAGGGACTGCGGAAAAAGCGTCTAGCCGAAATTAAAAACGACATTCTTGATATGTGAGACAGAGCTCAAGAATGTCAGTGCATTCACGCATGAATATGCAGTGTTTTGAATTAACGGACCACTGACCCTAAGCAACTAAGCCAAACCTCTTGACTCGCTGCCTCCGGGAGCAACGCGTTAGTAGAAGAGTAGGACTAAATTAATATTTTCATTCGTATTTTGTTAATTACCTATTGTAGGATGGTCGTAAATTATGAAATTAGTTTGTGTAGCGTACAGATCTGGCAGGAGATATGTGGATTATTAATGTATTAATAATATATGTTATTATTAAATTTTATTATTATTTTATTATTGTTACAAATTAAATAAATGCGGATTAAATTAAAATGCTAATTACAGCAACCGCACAGAGAAACCCACTCATGCGGTTTAAAACAACACCAGAGCATGCAACGCAGAATAGATATATACAAAAATTGTACAAGTGCGCTTTTCGAGAAGCACTACTATCTTCAAGACAAAACAGCCGTCGATGCTTCAAGCTTGATGCCGAGACGCGCGTGCCGAGGGCGACGCCGGTCGATTCCTTCGTGGGAACGACGGCAGCACGAGCTCAGGCCGGGTGGCCTGCGGAAAGGCGGCACCACCAAGCGGTGACCGGTGCGTACGGCGAAAACCGGAAAGCGGGTTTCGTACCGTGGCGCTAAAGGTTGGAGGGGCGGGCCCCTGGTCCAGTGAGGAGGAGAAGAGGGGAGGGTATGTAGAGCTGATATGGGTGGGCCCCGAGAAGCACTTGTCGCCACTCCCCGAACAGAGTTCACGTACTGGTACTGGGGCTTGCCGGGGCTCAAGCGGGTTCGAGAAGATTGGTTCAGGCCGCGGCGGGCGCCTGGCCTTGCTGCAGGTAAGCCGGGAGTGGGTGCGTCACGTGTGGCCCACCCGCCTTAGGCCCATTGGTCCCAGGCCCCCGCCGTGGCGGTGGGCGGTGGGCGGCGCCAGGAACTGTCCCAGCACGTACATGGGCGGGTGCTGCTGGCGGGACAGGTAGGGTTGTCTCAGGCTGCTGCCTGCCCCGTACACCGTGGGCCGGCAGTACTTGCGTCGAAAGGGGGCGTCGGGCATTCGCTATACGGCACCCGAAAGCGTCTTCGACCGGTGTACTTAGTGTCTATACCGCTTACGTAGCGAAAATGTTCCCGTCACGGTTGGTCGTCGTGCGTCGAACGCCGAAATGCCGGTGGTTGGTCGCAGAAGCTCCGGCAAAGAGATGAGTAAACGCATGTGTCGCCGTCGTCGCAAAATAAGAAGCGAACTACTTTCTTTCGAAACGGTTAGTCATTCAAGTGATCTTGCCGCAGACTTGATTGAGATCTATAGCTATGTCACCTTCGAGTACTGTCACCATATAGGCAGCGTTCTTTATTATATCCTGATTCTGTTCAGCTATTCGAAATGTTTCTTTTCTTTATTCAAAGACTTGAACAGTAAAAATCTCAAAGCCGAATAGAATTTTTCATGCTTTTGCCATTGAATTCAACTTCAAAACTTCGATATTTGCTCACCCATTTAGTCGATTGCAATTGGGGTAACGACGAAAGTACTGCATACACCTTATTTTCTTCAACTTAACTGTAAGCGAGGCACGTAAGAAAATGGAGCGGTTCCTTTGAAACAATATAAATTTACGTATGCACCTATATCTGAAAACTTCTCACAGAAGAATAGAAATATAATATCTGTCCTTAGAATTATAAACATTCCACAGGGATAGCTGTATTAACCCTGTGCTTTGATGTATTTCAGAAAGAAGAGGAGTCTCACTTTGAGAAAACGCATAACGAATTTAGAGTAACCCTTGACCCAACATTTACGCTGGGACTGTTTCAGAAGTGGGTTCAAGAAAATATAAATTTTGATAATGATGACATTGTATTCTTGCTAACCAGGTAACGAAGATAATTCTTTGGGTATTTTGTCGGAATTGAATGTAAGCATATATTTAATTATTTTTATTTCTTAAAAAAGCATCATCATCGAAGATCACATTGGGGATGGAATTAGTCCAGAATGGTAAGTTATGTTGCAGCATTTATATCACAGCGGTTGCAATAATCTTTTTTTAAATAGAGAAAACATTTCCTGAATACACATTGTGGAAAATGCTAGTGCAGAGCATTTGCGTCGAATTTACACAAGTGATACGTAGACGCTCGTCGCGCGCATGTCTATCAGAAATGGGACAGATTTTCGCTCAGGTCCTTTGTACACTGATATTTATTGATACTTTCCTGCGTTTTCTTTACGGCGTCCTTACTGCTTGTCATTCCTTCTCGTAATGACGGGCAGTAAGGACTTGTTCGGGAGCTGCTCCACCCCTTCTATGGAAGGCAGCAGTTTCTTGCTGGTTCCGGGACCTCGCAGGCGCGGATTTCACTGCAAATGCCTAAACGTTGGGGAAGGGGACGACGACCTGCTCATGGTGAACGGTGTCAGATGGCTATAAGTGTTCTACATGTGCGAAGCGCCTGGGCTCGTAAGAAACAAAGGTTGGTGACGTCTACTCGTCTACTTCAATCGAAGAAATTGTTTCGCACAGCAACGATAAATCGCCCGTTACCGAGGTAAATATTCACGTGCTTGTCACCCAGCTTTGCAACAGAATTGACGGACTGGCGAAAGATATCAAGATGCTAAAAGCAGACAACGATGCATTACGACTGCAGCTATCGCAAAACATGGAACTGCTGCGCAAAGCATGTACTACACCATTGGAAGTGCCAGGTTTGCCAGCCAGACAATCGAGTAACTTCGCTGCTGCCTTTAAAACCCCGAGCAAGACTACAACAAACGCCGGTGCTGATAGTATCGGCAGACAATCAACTAAACCCCTTCGTTTTCCGCGAGGCTCAAATTCCACAACGGCAACTCAACCAGACACAAAGAGGGATGACGTGGACGCCATAGGATTAAAGACAGTCATGTGAAAGAAAAGGGTCAAGCTTGCCGAGGGACGGAACACCATCAGCATGCTGAGCTCCGTGCCGCGCTAGCCAAGACGTCGAGCGCTCTTCATTTCCCGGATGTATCCACTTATTACTGAATCGGACATTGCGGAATTCCTGGCTGGTGTTCTCAAAGGCAAGTCGACGAAGTGCACCAAGCTTGCAACTTAACATGATCGTTACGCGCCTTTCAAGTATCGGTTGAGTACGATGACTTTGATGAAATTAACAGACCTGACATTTGGCCCTCAGGGTACCGTTTTCGGACCTTTTTCGGCATTCTTAAAGAAATCTTGGCCACTTCGGTCGATGAGTGTCAAACAGTGCAGTAAGCTGATCGCTGCAGCTAAGTATATGTTGAATACTGTAAACGACTAAATTTTCGCGAGAACCTAATTTTCGCGAATTTCGCGAATTGCCTCAATTCGCGAAAAATAGAGTCCCGCGAACAATTCGGGCAATATGTGAACGCTACGGAAGCTACACTCGATTCGCGAAAATTAGAACCCGCGAATAATTTAAAAGTTTCAGCTTTGGCCCGATTCGCGAAACTTTGAGCCCGCGAAAATTAAGTCGTTTACAGTATTTGTTTCAGGTATTGTATAAATTATTATACAAAAAAATTATTTCGACGTGATTTCATCGTATTCCTCCTTATATGGCTGTAGCTATATTTCTCAAATTTCTCTCTGGTAGAAATATATTGAACACAATTTTCTTTATAAGAGGTGGGAATCATTGAAAGCTTCCTTCGACACTAAAATATTATCTATGGAATAACTCAGCTTTATAAACATCCATGTCCAAAAGCCGAATTTGTCTGTTTAATTACTTTTACACAGAAAGACAAGTTTCCCTAGGCAAATTTGCTTTGTCGTAGCCCCCATGTAGAAGAGCACGTTGTACTTAACGCTATTGCAGTATTATATGCAATGGTAGCGTCCATTCATTAAAAAGAAAACGAAATTCGCGTTAGAACTTTTTTCCTTTCGCATAGTAGATCGTTGTGAAACGTTTTCTGAACGTACTTGCAATATATGAAATCTGAATATTATGTGTTGCTTAGAGACTAACAAAACATGTCACAACCTACACAGTCCGGGACAACGGCCTATCTGTGGCGTCGTGGCTGTCAGAGCCGAAATAATAATAATAATAATTATTATTAATATTATTATTAATAATAGTATTATTAATATTGTGCTTTCGACTTCCCTTGTTGATTCAAGTGTCTTTCGTACTTGTTTATATTTTCATTCTCAGATCTGGTGAACTACGTTCCCCTTCTGTACTCGTGTGTATGCGTGTTTGTATGTGTGTGTTTTGCTCGTTTTTTTTTTAAGTGTGCCAGCACTAAGACCAATTGGTTGTTCCTGGACACTATACTGAACACTGATTGATTGATTGATTGAATAATTGATTAGTTGATTGATTATTCCTAAATCAACCAAAAAGATGATAGCTAAAGCGTTAGCGTTCCGTATTACAAGGTATGGTACAAATATTTCTGGACATGTGTCCGTGATATGGTGTCGAAAAATAGATTCAGTTTTGAAAACGATGTTTAAGAGCATTGCCTACGCCCCAGCGTCACAAACTAAAAAAGAAAAACAAAAAAAATTAGGTTTGCCATTATTCAATACTTTATTGGTTCAGACTGTTATACTGAAATATTTTTGGAACGATGGTATAAAGAACCTCATATAGTGGCTTGATCACTTCGTCGGACTGAACGCTGTAAAGTGCCTTCTACGAGCAAGAACTATGGAAAAAGTTCGCAAATTTTTATATGCCTTTCAACCTTCAATGACCTACCGGAAAACATCCATGGTGCGGACTCTCTAAACAAACTCAAACAAGTGCTCCAAGTTCTCAGTGAAACAACATAACTATGTTTGAGTGTGTGCGTGTATGTTTGCGTGTTTGTTTTTTAAATGATCATTTATTGCATCACAGTGTAGAAATTGAAACTATTCGCGTGTTTTTTTTTTTGCATCATATTTTATTTTAATATAGTGTGGATATAGCATGATGAGCTTGATACTGCTCGTGTGTGGGGACATTGTGATTATGGGTTGCATGCTGATATCCCACAAGCCTTTAATGGCTTTGACAAACCCGTGCCTCGATTTGAAGCCGGGACCTTTTATAGAGGGCACAAACATAAGGGCACAATCATGACTCGCGGTAACGCGAGTCTGTGATTGTGCCCTTATGTTATCGCAAATAAGTGTATTATTATTATTAATATTGTAGTCTGTTGCGTGTCAAGTGACGAACGAACGTTTATTGCCAGGAGCAAGATAATATATACAGAACAGTGAGCAGTGAAACAGATAAGAAGAGCACGGCGGCGATAACATAAGGGCACAATCATGACTCGCGTTACATCTTCCTTTTTCTTCTTTACAAAAAGCTTTTCGAATTAAACATAATTTAAACACAAGGTAGTTATAAGCACTTTTGTTGTCCGGGCTGCTTACTACACATCTTAAAGACACCTAAATGCTTGTTAATGTTCTGGCTCCGGGTATCTTGCGGGACGTTTCCTTGGTCGCTCACTACGGCGCAATTCCACCGTCTGAGTCTCGGGCAAAGTTGGTGGTGTGGTGTGTGATGTCGGCATCGGGACCTGGCTTGTGCTTCTCAGGTGTTCTCTCGTGCGGCGAAGTTCTCGTCCGTCTTGATCCTGGACAATGTAGGACCGAGGGGCACCCGCTGCTCCAATGACTGCTGCTGGAGCCCACGTCTTGGCCAAGGTGTCGTACATGGTCACCTGGTCGCCATCGTTTAGATTGGGAAGAGACCTGGCGGTGCGGTTGTAATACGTCCGCTGCTTCTCCCGGATGTGTCGTAGACGTCTTTGGACAACTTGCGGTTGAACGATGCTCGGCTCCAGGTGACTCGGGGGTACTGGTAGAAGGGTTCTAGTCTGTCGTCCCATCAGCCGATGCACAGGTGACTTGAGATAATCATCCCTGGGAGTATTGCGCCACTCCAGTAATGCGGTGTAATATTCGACACCACCATATGCATACTTTCTCAGGAGCTTCTTTGCCTCTTGCACCGCGCGTTCCACCATCCCGTTTGCGCGCGGATGGTATGGGCTGGACTGGACGTGCGTGGTGCCCATTTTACGGAGGTAGTCCTTGAACTGTTGGCTGTTGAATGGCGGACCATTGTCACTGCACAGCGTCTTTGGCAGGCCGTGTGCCGCGAAGATGTCTGCGCAGACCGTGATGACTCTGCTCGCAGTCGAGCGGTCGAGGGCTCTCACTTCGAAAAAGAAAGAGTAAAAGTCAACCACAACAATAAATTCTTTGTCATTGTGGTAGCACAAGTCGATTCCGATGGTCTGCCATGGCAATTTCGGGATGTCATGACTGAGTAGTGGCAACTTCACATTTTTAGGTTTATACTTTTGACACTCGGCACAATTCTTTGCCATTTGCTCAATGTCGCTTCCCATGTTGGGCCAAAAAATCACGGCCTTTGCTCTTGACTTCATTTTTCCGACGCCTCCATGCGCGGAGTGCAGCACAGAAAGTACTTCCCTCTGTTGCCTCGCGGGGATGACGAGCCTGTTGCTGCGAAACACAAGTCCGTCCTGGACGTGCATTTCATCGCGGTAGTTCCAGTAGGTTCGGATCTCGGCTGGAACCTCGCTTTTGGTTTCGGGCCAAGCCTCACCTGCGTACTCCCGGAGCTTCGTCATGATGGGGTCCCGGTTGGTTTCTTCCAGTACATCGTTCAGACGTTTGTCTGAAACAGGCAAGCATTCGATTACGTTCACATAAAATTGTTCTGCTTCCTCTCGCAAGGGTGCTTCGTTTGGAAACCTCGACAGGGCGTCTGCGAGAAACATTTCTTTTCCTGGCTTGTACTTGATCGTGATTGCATACTTTTGCAAATTTAGTCGCATGCGTTGCAACCGCAACGGGCACTGGCACAGCGGTTTTTTGAATATCATTTCCAACGGCTTGTGATCAGATTCAACGATCACCTCGGACTGGCCGAAAATGTAGTGGTGGAACTTTTCGCACCCATAGACAATGGCGAGCATTTCCTTTTCAATTTGTGCATATTTTTGTTGAGTTTCAGTTAGCGAACGCGACGAATATGCTAGCGGATGCCCATCCTGAATGATTACAGCTCCGACGCCCGTCTGGCTTGCGTCAACCGAAAGTGTAATCGGCCTGTCTTTCCGGTAATAGGCCAACACTGGGGTTTTGGTCAGGACCTCGCGCAAGGCCTCGAAGCTAGTTTGTTGTCGTTCATCCCACACCCAGGCAACTTCCTTTTTCAGCAGCTCCCTCAACGGCGCCGTGATTGTTGACATGTTAGGCACGAACCGAGCTACAAAGTTGACCATGCCAAGGAATACTTGAAGTTCCTTACGGTTCTTCGGTTCCTTCACTTCCAAGATGTCTTGAAGTCTTCCTGGGTCCAGGGCCAGTCCCTCGTGAGTCACGATGTGACCCAAGTAGCGGACACTTTGCTGTAAAAAGCGGCATTTTTTCTTGTTTAACCGTAAGTTGTAGCTTCGGCACCTCTCCAGCACGCGTTTCAAATTTTCGTCATGCTCCGTTTTGGTTCGTCCCCATACCAGAATATCGTCCATAACAACTGAGACCCCTTCTAGCCCTTGCAATACTTGGTGCATGGCTCGTTGAAATATCTCAGGAGCTGTTGAGATTCCGAATGGCATTCTTAGGAATCTATACCTCCCATACGGGGTGCTCATGGTGCAAATGTTCGAGCTTTCGTCTGCTAGCTTAATCTGCCAGTAACCGGAAGCAGCGTCTAGCGTGGAGAAATATTTTGCTACCACTCAGATTTGGAGCGATATCTTCCAAGGTTGGCATTGGATAGTGTTCCCTCAACAAAACTTTGTTTAAGTCTGACGGATCTAAACATATTCTAACTTTGTCTTTCTTGACAACTACAACCATGTAGCTTGCCCATTCTGTTGGTTCAGTTACCTTTTCGATTACTTGGTTTGCTTCCATGCGGTCCAGTTCAGCTTTCACCTTCTCCTGCAGCATAACCGCAACACGTCTGGCCGGTTTCACTGAACCTTGGGCACCCGGCTTGAGCTTGAGGTGGTAGATGACGTCTTTAAGTTGCCCTAAACCTTGAAAAACATCACGGTAAGGTTCAGCCGCTTCATATAGTTGCTCTTCTACGGTAGCCACACGAAGAACGTAACCCAAACTTTCGGAGACATCACCACTGAGCGTGGTTGTGACGTCGTCTTCAACCACAAAAAAGTCTGTCTCGATTCTTTTTTCATTCCCGGATATACACAGCCGAATCTTCGCGGACGCGTTCTTTTGAAAGCCAAAAAAGCTTTCAGCACGACGTTGCACTTTTGGCACGGCTTCGAAGTTATCTGTCTAACTTGACCCGCCGAGATGACTGAGCAGGTCGCGCCGGTGTCTAGCTTGCACTTCGTTGGAGTGCCTTCTATGTCGACCGTGACTGTCCATTTACTTTCTTCCGCAATTGTGTTCACTGACAAGGATTCTAACCAGAAATCATCTGAATCTTCGGTCGTTATCTGGCGCACCTTGTAGCTCGCTTTATTCTTCGCTTGCTTGTTTCCTTTGCTTTTACATACTCTGGCAAAATGGTTTGGCTTGCCGCAGTTCATGCAGTTTTTTCCTAGCGCTGGGCATCGATCATCGCGATGCTGGAAGGCACATTTCGGACAAATTGGTTCCTTGGTCTTCACTAAGGAGCTAATTTCCTGCGGTTTTGATGACCCTTGAATCTCTTGGCACTGTTCTTTACCGTGCTCGCGAGCTTTGCAAATCTCAACTGTCTTGCCGTAGGTCGGATTTTCCGAGATAAGTTTTTCTTGTAACTTCAAGTCTCGAACTCCCAGTATTATCCTGCTGCGGAGCATCCTCTCTTCAAGCTCTCCAAACTCGCATCGCTTGGCTAGTACTCTTAGGTCTGTTAGCCACACGCTGAAGGTCTCCCTTCCTTCTGGTTTCGCGTTCCGAAGCGAAATTCATGATATGCTAGGTTAGATGCTGGTCGAAAAAACTCTTCAAATCTGGCTATCAGGAGACTGACGTCGTACCTCTCTTCTTCGTTGTCGAAGGAAAACGTGCTGTAGGTTCTACGCGCTTCTTGGCCTATCGTCATAAGCAGTGTCGCTGCTTGTACCTCTTTGGGCTGCGATGTAAGGCGGGTCGCGGTAGCGAAGAGTTCAAACTCACTTTTCCAGACCTGCCAACTCTGCCAGGCATCTTCGGACGTGTCCAAGGGCTTGGGCGGAGGCAGTAGCGACGTCATAAATCCGTGTGATGCTGCGGCGTCGGATGCGTTGACGCCCGACGTGGCCATGGGCGGATTCGTTTCAGCAGCAAGCGGCGTGTTGCCGACAACAGCGAGAGCCTGCTCGACGGATCGCTGTCGCGACCGCTTCTGACACCATGTAGTCTGTTGCGTGTCAAGTGACGAACGAACGTTTATTGCCAGGAGCAAGATAATATATACAGAACAGTGAGCAGTGAAACAGATAAGAAGAGCGCGGCGGCGATAACATAAGGGCACAATCATGACTCGCGTTACAATTATTATTATTATTATTATTATTATTATTATTATTATTATTATTATTATTATTATTATTATTATTATTATTATTATTACTGGGCGGCATCTCCGCAGCATTCGCTGCGGAGATGCATGGTAAGGATGCATGTCTGATTTGCTCTCGCTGCTTTTACGGACGACAAAGAATTTTTCGCTGCACTGAGTGCGAACTTCGCGCCCATACGAAGTGCGTATGCTTTCCGGAGACCGAACGCTCATTTCTTAAGCATGAGGTGAGCTCATTTGTCTGCCAGAGCTGTGCCATGATCAACGGTGGAGCTAGGCCTAACGTCAGCGGCGTGGTCTCAGGTGGCCCCGGCGACCTGTCCCCCGCTCTCCTCCTCCGCCATCAGCTCCCTCTTCTCGTCCGGTGCAACACCACCTAGAGCTGAAGGCCGCAGCGCTCCTCCGGTGACGTCACACGAGTCGGCTGGCGAGCGCCGCGGAAAAGTGCTGCACTGAAGGCGTCGCGCATAGATTTACCGACGTAGAATGGCATTTTTTATTGACCCATACGTTTGTTAATTGGTAAAACAGGATTTATAAATATCTATATGACTGGGAAACATAATTTGTTACACGGGCAGCATATTAGGACGTACCATTATTGTTATGATATGAAAGAACAAGGTTAACGACGTTTTGAGAGAGGTGGCTTTTCGTTTTAGGCATCCAAATCTTGGGTGCTTTAATTATCTCTAGGAGTGAGAAGACACAAACAAACAAAAAACAAATGCCCTGAAACGTTATTGTAAGTGATGGGACCGCCAAAATGCATAACAGCAACAATCCAGTTGGTGATGACATGAGTGTTTACTAAATTCGTATGTGAAGCTAATGAAAATAAGATTATTAAAAATGTGGACTTTTGGAGCACGAAAAAATGTAATGTGTTGAAATGTACTTTTTACCAGAAGTAAACATATGATAATAAAAACAACTGCAGGCGAACTGGGGAATATTTATCATAAAGTAATTAATCCGAGACTGAGACACGAAGACGAAAAATTAAACGCAGAAAAGACACAAAAAAGAGGGAAAGACGCCGCCTAGATCGAAGTGCACAAGTTTTGATTAAACCGAGCGCAGGCAAACTTAGCAAGCTTAAAGCATAATTTTCAGTAAGGGACACATGCAGCTGTGGGAGCTTCATGCACACATCTACCCGCGTTCATTCACACTACGAATAGATGCTGGGAATATAAGTTCTCTCACCTTTGAAAGCTTCAAGTTGTACATCCTCGTGTATCCATACTTTCTTCTTGTATCCATCTTGACACAATTCAAACACAAGCAGCTAAGATGCCGCTCTGTAGCTTTCGCGACACTAAGACACAGCACATGTACGGCATGTAGACTTTAATGCCGCTTCGCAATAATAATGCTATGACAACTGTTGCACTGAATATAAAATAATTATTTAGATTTTAGGGTTTCACATTTCTTTTTCTTTGACTTGGAATTAGCTAGCCTCATAATCTTTTCGTTCACCCTTCCACAATAGTTTTTCAGCACAATGTTCGTGCTGCACCAGAACAAGTTCTTCAGCACGAGCTCACTTGTGTGTCTTTCTTCACATGCGTCGAAGTCACAAGTCTCGTTGGTAGACAGCAGTTCCATTGTAAGCTCGGTGACGAACTGACGCTGGATCGGAACCTTCAGAAACTCTGCCTGCTTGGAGAGTCCTTGAGGAACAACGTAATTGTGTGTCACGGCATTAACGGCGAACATAGTTGGATAAAGGAGCCCCCTCGATCCCATTCCTTGAGAAGAGAGTAGTTCTCCTGCACAAGTAAAACTATTGCCGTCTTATCTTCTTCAGTAAACGCCGCCCTGCATTTTTGACATTTCGGCTTTTTCAAAGCGGCATAAACTGCGTACCCTGCCACGTAGACTAGGACTGGGAGGGTCTAATTTATCGCTTGTGACACTGCCTCTTCTGTAACTACACTATGTTTCAGCTGGGCCGTGGCGTGTTTACTTGTTTTTCAAGCTCCTCCCATCGCTCGTCTTCACACGGGATTGTCGGCAACGTACTCTGCAGTCGCAGCTTATTTTCACCTTCATAAAGCTGCCTTATAGATATGTGCAATTACGAGCCAGCCAGCTGCCCGTACTTCCCGAAACGGTCTTCCAAGCTATCAGTCTGAATCTTTCCCAGCAGGACATAGTTCAGCCCGAGTTCAGTGAAACAGTTTTCGATGATCTCCACAAGTGCACGGGTCGTTTAACGGAGTGCTCCGTGAGTCTCCTTGGTTAGCGTGCCACTGGTAAGATTCTCGCTTTCCCATACGTCAAGTCCAGCCAGTCAAAAAGACTGCACAAAAAATGCACATTGGGATCGTCCTCTGCAGAAGTCACTGGTTCTTGAAAGTCGTCTCTGAGTCGCGTTCCTTTGTTCGGCGTCCATGTTAAAATCTCCTTCAGATTTCGAGAGCTCGACGACTTCATTGATTTCTTTAAAAATATGCGCCACAGATGTAGGAACAAGAGGGGAACATAGAGAGAAGGCTATGCTCCTGACCGTGGTTTTGAAAACGGGAGCTTGCGCTACAAAGATACGTTTCTAAAATTAAAAGCGAGAGGTAGCTTGTGCTTGTCGCCTTCGCTGCCACTTCAGTGTAAAATTCAACAAAATAAATTCAATAATTAAAAAAAAGTGAAAAGATATGAGAGTTCTCACCCTGGTATGCGTCGATAGAACCAGGTTTTTTTTTCGAGGAATCGCCCGCACCCATACTTTTCGCAGTTCTTCATCCTTCGGGAACTAAACACAGACACTTTCTTCGACGACGTTTCATAGTTCCCATGGCACCCAGGGACACAGCATTTATGAGGCATGGCTAGCCCGAAAGCCGCCCGTAACTTGACAACCACAACGCGTTAACCGCCAAGCACACAAACACGCGTTAACCGCCAAGCACACCAAACACAAAAGACAAAAGAGACGGTTAGAGCAGTTCGCGTACTCCCGCCGCGAGGATTGTGCAAGCCGCCGTGCGCAAAGGATGCAAAAATTGTCACTGCGCAACTGCCCCGGGAGAACCCTGGGCTCGGAGAAAGCTAAAAACAAAAACAAAAAAGCCCGGAGCATGCGCCGCTTGGCGTCCTCGGGAAAACACATATAAGAAAAAAAGAAGAGAGCATGTGTTGCGGAGAAGCCTTCCTCTCAGGTCGGCCCACTCGTCGTGAATCTGTGACGTCACAACTCCGAGCGCTGCGGCCTTCGCTCTACGTGGTGTTGTCCGGTGACGCTGCCTGCCTCCTCTCCCGATGACCTCGACGCACGTGACGCCCTAGCCTTCAGTCCCTGCGGTCCCTTCTCCTCGACGCGCTGGAAGGAATTTCTTGCCTCACCGAGGAGGTTGCTTCCCTCGGTGAAGACAACGCGCGTTTCCGTCGTGAGAAGAGACAGCAGGCGGAAATCCGTGCAGAGCTCCTCGCCTGCCTGCGGGCGGAAGTTCGCAGCTTACGGGACGTGCTTGGCAAGCGTGCACGAATTGATGCTAAAGCTCAGGCAGGGCCCTGTGAAGGAAAAATATTTGCTGCGGCCCTGCGCTTCCCTCCTGCCTCGGCTCTCTCTGCAAAGTCTGCAGGTGCACCAGTGGACGGGGTGACGAAAGATGATGCGCTGTCTGGTAAGCCAAACCCCATGAGCCCGAAGTCACGGGTCTCTGCGCTAATGAGCGTGGCGTCGGAAGATGATGCACTGCCTGTTAAGCCAAACCCGATCAGCTCGAAGGCTCGAATCCCTGCGCAAGCCAGAGCGTCTGTGGCGTGCAAGCTGAGCGTTGCCCCCTCATCTTCCCGCCGGAGAGCATTGTTTCTGACCGAGCTGGATCCGGTCCCCACATCTACTGACATCGTTGGGCATCTGTGTTCACTCGATGTGGAAAACTTGAAGTGCCACCAACTGAAGACTCGCTACAATACCTACGCCTCCTTTCACGTCTCTGTAGCTGCCGAAGACGTCGAGAAACTTTCTGACCCTGCTTTGTGGCCGAAGGATTGTCTTTTTAAACCTTTCAGAGGCGCACTTCGTCAAGAACTCATTCACTCGTCCGAAAAAGCCCACAAGCCCAATACTAAGTACAAAGATGAGTAACATCGATTTATTTTACCAGAATGTACGCGGCCTGCGGACGAAACCTGAATGTTTCTTTACCAACATTACTGTCTCTAATTACTCAATTGTTTGCTTAACGAAAACTTGGTTATGTCCTAGTGCTAGTTCCTCCGACTACTTTCCGCCCGGTTTTGATGTCTACCGTCACGATCGTGATTTCTCTTCCCGGGCCAGAGTAGGAGGTGGTGTATCCGTCGCAGTTAACAGACAATATACTGCACGAAGACGTGAGGATTGGGAAAGATTTCCCGAGTCTCTGTGGGTGAAAATTGAGTGTTCTTGGAGAGAACGTATTTTAATAGGTCTGTTTTACCTTCCTCCTCAGACGACACCAGATGATTTCCAAAGATGTCTCGCTGACATTGAAAATACAATGAATGATTCACAGGCGAGCAATATCTTAATCTTTGGGGATTTTAACGCTCCAGGTATTAACTGGACACAGTTCAATGTCCTTACTGACAACTTTTATTGGAAACAAAAGTGCAACTATCTCCTCAACTTCACTTCTTTTTTAGATCTTAGACAGCACAATAACATTCTAAACGACCAAGGTAATGCTTTAGATTTAGGCTTTTCAAACATGGACGGTATACGTGTGGCTCGAAGTAAACTTCCTATGGTTCCTGAGGATAGATATCACCCTGCTCTTGATGTAGTTCTTTCTGTTTCTGATCCTGCGGTCCTCAGTCCCTCTAATGGTCTTCCCCACACACATCGTATAAGTATTCAGCGGGGGACTACACTGGAATGTATCACCATCTGTCGGGTGTTGACTGGGCTTCTATCTTAAAGTCGTTTGATGTCAAGGACCAAGTATATCTCCTCGCAACTGTTCAGGAGGCCATGGACATATATATCCCACTTACAACGTCTAAAAAATCTCGCTTCCCTAACTGGTTCTCTCGTGAACTCAGAAAGCTTTTAAAACGGAAAGATTTTTCTACAGGAGGTTTAAGAAAACTAGTCTTCCAAAGTGGGAAGTTGAATTTAAAATTTGCCGAAGGCGATGTAAGAAAATTTTAAACCGTGATCGCCAGGCGCATTGTGACTCGGTAGAATCAGATCTTGTTAAAAATCCCAAGAAATTTTAGGAGGCGAAGCTCCTTAAGCCGTGGGTCTGTCCCTCCTCTGTATGTAGCCACTTCAAGTTTAGTTTATGAATGGCTCAAGAGATGGCGTGTTCCGGAATTAACTTTATGTAGAGATGACAGATGGCGCTTAGCTCATGTTGCGGAGCGGAGAGCGCGCAAGGCGGCGGCAGCGCGCGCTCGCAGACAGAATCCAGCCGTGCGAGAGCGAGAGGCCGAAGCATGTCGTCAGGCTGCGCGTCGACGCCGCCAAGATCCGGCCGTGCGAGAGCGGGAAGCCGAATCGCGTCGTCAGTCTGCTCGGCGACGCCGCCAAGATCCGGCCGTACGAGAGTGGGAAGCCGAAGCGGCACGGCAGCGTCGCCAAGATCCGGCCGTACGAGAGCGGGAAGCCGAAGCGGCACGGCAGCGGCGCCAAGAGGATCTGCAGAACGTCAGGGAACGGAAGCGGCAAGAAAGCGCGCGTATCGGCAGGCAGACCCCGATGCAGCGAGAGCTCGTGAGGCGTCTGCAAAACGCATCAGGCGAGCTCAGCCCGAAGGTGCCGACGCGCGGTTTAAGCGAGACTTTCTAGACGTTTCGTTCGGCCATAGCTGTGGTGTGTGTGATAGATTGTGGTTTGTATACACACACACACAGTGTTTCTCACGTCTTTACATGGCGATGAGTGGGCGAATTAACGGAAGAATCGCTGGTTTACCGACGATTCACTCCGGAGCTTCGCCCACTCATCATCATTCACCACGTGGATATGCTGTGACTTTTTAAGGTACGCTAAATCGCGCTTGGGGAAGAATATTGAATCCGAAATCGTTCCTTGAATCAGCATAGCGACAGTGCGAAGGAGACATGTCTGACTTGTTTGCGGATCACTTTGCGTCAGTCTACAAATAATAATATTAACTGCTCCTCAACTATATTGCCTCACTCGGACGGATTTGGTGACTCATTAGGTTCTGTAGTTGTCGATCAGGAATGTGTGAGGCTATGTATTAAGAAAATGAAACCCACATTGTCTGCAGGTCATGACGGGATACCCACTGCAATTGTTAAGGGTTATCATGAATTACTTACGCCTATACTGTGCACCATAGGCGTAGACTTCGGGGAGGCATCGGGGCTCGTGTGCCCCCCGGTGAGATCCGAAAGGCGGCCGAGCCCCCGCTCCCCCCCCCCTGGGCACGGGCCATGATCCTTACCGAGACGCTGTTTACGTGCCATGTAACGAGCTTCTAGTAGTTGCATGTAAACAAAATAATGCCCACGTTGCCTTTATTGACAAAATACATGGGAAATGGAATTCCAGCGTGCTTTCGTTAGCTTCAATCTCCAGCTCTGGCAAAAAAGTAACGCGCAGCACCCCCCTCTCCCCCCACCCCGGACAACTTCTCAGCCTGCTCTCCGGGAAAATGGAAAGTCTACGGTGCTGCTGTGCACAATTTTCAGTAACTCCTTGACGTCAGGGATATTCCGTCGACTGAAAATTGGCAGTGGTTGTTCCGGTCCTGAAATCTGGAAATAGTGGTGATTTTCTTAATTACAGACCAATTTCTCTTCTTCTGTTCCAAACTCTTTGAAATGTAATTCATCAATTCCTCTCCTTCAAGTTTCGTAGTATAGTCATTCCTAATCGCATGGCTTCATGTCCGGCAGATTGACATCCACCAATCTTGTATCTTTTACGTCTGCTGCCTCTGAAGTAGTTGGTAATAGAGGTCATCTTGACGTTTTTTATTTCGACCTGAGTAAGGCATTCGACGTAGTCGACCACAACATCCTCTTATACAAGCTTTCCTCGTACGGAGTATGTGGTTCGGTATACAATTTGTTAAAAAGCTCATTTGTCTGATAGGCAAGCCTACGTCCGCGTCAACAATACTACATCGTCATTGTACAAGGCAAGCTCGGGAGTGCCTCAGGGATCTCTCTTGGGCCTCCTCCTTTTTAATATTTTGTAAATGATGTCTCTCAAGTTATATTAAATTCTTCATTTCTGCAGTACGCTGCTAATATAAAACTTTACAAAAATATCAACCTTAGAGGATTCCATCGCGCTTCAGAATGACGCATATTCCTTCAGTCGTTTGTGTTTAGACAATGACCTCCGTTTGAATCATTCTAAAACAAAAGTAATGACATATGCTTCGCAAGACCCATGATATATTTTTTCCATATAGTTATCATGGCGAACTGCTGTCACGTGTAAGTGAACTGAGAGACCTTGGAGTTGTCTTTGATTCAACCCTGAGATTTGACACTCACGTTACCAGAGTGGTTCAATCGGCTTTGCGCACTTGGGTGCCGTGTCTCGCATAACAAAGGAATTCGAAAGCCCGTCCACTTTTCCTCCGCTGTATTGTTCCTTAGTTAGATCCCAGCTAGAGTACGCCTTGGTTGTTTGGACACGGCATCCCCAAAACTAACAGTTTATCTGTCGAGCGAGTTCAAAACAAATTTATTTCTATCTTTAAATATCGTTACCTTGAGAAAGGTGATCCTTGACTGACCGTTCAGTGTAACTCGCAACTCGTCAACTAGTTGAGCCTGCAGCAGCGTCGGGTAAAGGCAGATTTGTTGCTTTGTTTAAGACCCTGCACGGCTCAATTAATCCTTCCCACCCTTCTGTCCGATGTGGAGCCTTAGAGTTCCACGTGTGCCTACACGGCTACAATCATCTATTTATATGGCTCGACATTTTGGCCACTTAAACCCGATCCAAAGATCGGCTGAGCGGGATATAACCCCTGCTCTGACACAATTGATATTTTTAACTCATGTGGGAGCAAGTTTGGAAATGCTATTCAAAATTTCCTTTTGGAAAGAAAAGGGCTGATCAGTTGAAGCGTTGATGTTTGTCAGTGCGTTATCCAAGTAATTGCTTTTTGCTCTCACACGTGGTGATTGCCTCTGTTTTGTGTTTTTGATTTCCCTTGTCGATTTGAGTGTCTCTCAAACTTGTTAATATTTTTATTCTCAGACTGGTAACTACGTTCTCCTTCTACGCTCGTGTGTACGCGTGTTTGTAGTGTGTGTTTTGCTCATTTTTAGTGTGCCAGCACTAAGACCGATT
>JAZHYW010030775.1:0-27233 GCA_037355805.1 Ixodes ricinus | reverse complement strand
ACTATATTTCCGCTAATCACCCGAGTATATGTGGCCGGTGTAAACAAAAAGCAAACTAATGAAGAAACGCAAGCACATACCGTGAAAACGCACTAATTGGTGCATCACTCAGCGGTCACCTGATGAGTGCTGCTATGCATTATTTTAGCAACGCCAACCGTGTGTTTCTGTGTTTCTTCATTGGCTTGTTTCTTGTTGGCACCGGCAATATATGCGGGTGGTTACGGAAATAAAGATTCAGTTGGCAGAGTCGGCCGGCACGCTTTGTCTCTGTATACATTTCTTGTCCGTGTCCTCGTTGCGCTTGTAAAATATTATGGATCACCATCTGGCCCAAGTTAACACCCTTGGAAATATATAAATTGGGGACACGCAAGAAAAAGACGATAAAATGATATAAAAGAAAAAATGGTGCCGCAAGTTTTGGTATTGTACAATGGAGGTACGGATATTTATTACAGTTCAGAAGTTTGGTTCGGAAGTTAAATAACATCGATTAACTTGAACGAAGTTAGCTCACGCAATTAACATCTCTCAATAAACATTTTAGTAATTTGCTGGCTTGGTTGAATTGTAGGAGCCATTAATGTGGGGTGGACATGAGAAAAAACCAAAGTGAAAACATCTATAAATGCTAAACAGAAACTGTGGGATAACGGCAGAAAGCAAGAAGAGAGAGATACATAAAGTAATCTTTAGAAGCACCTATTTATATATATATATATATATATATATATATATATATATATATATATATATATATATATATATATATATATATATATATATATATATATATATATATATACATACAGAAAGATGACATAGATATATACATATAAGAAAAAGAAGAGAGAGAAATGCTCAGGCGAAGTGTTGGCAGCAAGCTTCGACAATCTTCTGCGCTGTTTTACTCACTGAGTCGCTTCAAAGCTCGTGAAGAGCATAGGAGTGATCGCTTCTCTTGTTTTGTTTTTAATTCTTAGTTTATCGAGTAAAAAAACAAAAACTCCAAATAACGACGTTTTTCTTTATTGTTTTTATATTCTATTGGAGAGGGGAAAGAGGGGTGGGGGGAAGTATTTCGTTATCACTTAATGGGAAACTGGCGGAGACAAGGACCCCGGGCGAGCTTGAAATCAGACGGATCCCCAAATTTTCCAGAATCACCGCATCAACGATCGGTCGGCGCCTCCGATGAGCGACGCCGACTTCAAAGGAGCGAAAATTATGTTTCCATTCCGAGAATTCCGTCGGACATCCGAAATGTCATTTTCTGTTTCTTGGAAAGAAAAATCTGACGATTATTTTGGGAAAATAAAACAGCTGATTTAAAAATAATATTTTGAAATTGTAACGAAACTGCGGAGCCGCGACGGCACAAATAAAGTCTAGAAAATTCAACGTTCCAAAACAGCAGGACAAAAAAAAAAGAGAGACCAAAACACGAAGCTTGAAATCTCCTCAGCTCGCCTGTTTTTTCACTATTAGTCTGACAGGCCTGTTTCTTCCGCACAATACGTCTTACCCATTCATGAATCTAAAAATGCATGGAAAGGGTCCGTCTTGAAGTTTTAGGTAAAATGAATAAGTAATATTGTGTTCTTCTTACATCAACGTCAATTATAAACAGAATATTCTTTTTAGCTGCACGAGCTTTTATCTTTGCCTGATTACTGTGATTGGTTGAGCTCGCAAACATAAGGATCGTAGAATTCTAAGGACGGTTTGCTCATTTCGATAGTATAATTCAAAATGTATAGATCAAAAGAAGGAAAAAACAAAATCGTCACGGCAGCTTTTTTTTTGTTGTTTTTGCTTTATTGCTTGATTATCAAAACTACTTTCGATGCAAATAAGATTTGTCCTTTTTAATGTCCTCTAATTACGTGATTTATAAAACGAGTTGAAGGCGGAACGTTTGTATATGCAACGAAGTATGCGGTCTAGTTCGTGCAATTGTACTAATCGGAGACGCCCGTTCATAAATGAAACCATATAATCAAAGCTAATACTAATGCTTTCATAGAGATTGAACTTCACTGGCTGCTGAAAAAAAATGAAAAGACCGAGGCAATTAGGGTTATCTAAAAGACTAATTATCCGTAATTAGCTAATGATATTACGTTTGTTTCGTGAATCAGCACAGAGAGTGGGAAAATAACAAACTGCTCAACCATAGCCGCTAATGACGTGAACGTTTCGAAGGGGATTTTTAACGACATTAATTCGTCGTAAAAAAGGACGAATCCCAAAGAATACGATAAAAAAGACGTCTGCGACCCCCAACGAGGTTTAGTACAACAATCACGCTGCGAAAAGCGTACTAGAACTATTGGAATAAAGCAACTAATGCCTGGATGAAACCGCGTGCCATTAAACTTTACACCTATTGTCGTCCTTGACTTTATGAGCAACGCCTCAACGCCGCGGGAGCTATTTTAATCTATAGACACCTTCAAAAATTACCCCACTTACGGTCGATCTGAAACTACTGCAAAATGGCGTTGCGCAGAAAAAAAACCACCATAAAGTTGGCAAGTTTATTAATTGTATACGAGTCTCTTGGAAGTGAGTATTATATTAGTTATAAACATTGCCGATATGTTGGTGTTTTTTTTGTGTGTGTGTGTTTTTGTTTGTTTTTTGAGCACGCCACTTTGCAGTATTTTTGAATCGATCGTAAAAGGGCGTAATTTTTGGAAGGGGCTTAAATTTTTTTTATTGGGGACAGCACAACGAATTAGATAAGAACGCGAACGTAAAATATTGTCGAATTTTCGCTTCATCTTGCTGATGACAATGCCCGACATAGAAACTAAACTTAAATGAAGGGAGCCTGAGAAGCATTACTAATGGCAGCATTTACGAGTCAAAGTAGGGTCTTTGTGGCGACTTCTGTTCAGTGTAGTAGCAGTTTATTTCAATGACCTTATCAGTGCTCATGAGCCAGTCACATATCAATGTCTAAAAGAGTAGGTGACATTGTTCATTCCATAAAAGAAAATGCAACATTTAGTGATTCATTCACGTAAGTAATCGTAGTGGCGAGATCGAAGGCCAAAAAGAGATGCAGTGTGCCGCGACCCCGAAATAGAAGCTGGAACCCAGAAAATTCGCTTTGTCGCGGTCCTGGCAGATGACTCCATGCAACATGTGCGAAGTAACGCTGGTATTTGTAACGCTACTGCCACTAACACGGCTTTTTGTAACACTTCACACTTCTCACGCTAATCCGCGGCGAAAATCAATAGGCTAATAGAATACTTATTTTATAATTTTAATTAAAACGTTATCGTAAAGTAAATATTTTGGCATACTGCAATTTATTTTCGATATCTCAAATACACACTTAATAAAACTTAAATGTACTCGTTTTATCAGCGTGCGTGCGTGCGTGCGTGCGTGCGTGCGTGCGTGCGTGCGTGCGTGCGTACGTGCGTGCGTGCATGCGTGCGTGCGTGCGTGCGTGCGTGCGTGCGTGCGTTGAGCGCGTTGACCCAATCCGGAAACAAATGTGAACGTACTAATTTCAAACTTTAATACTATAGAAACGTGCCCCTGGTATAATCTCCAAAGCACTTAATTTAAAACAAAAAGTTAATAAGTTCGGGGATTATTCACAAGAAAAATAAAGGACTCCGCTTGTTTGTTGAAGAACGAAAACTAGTTAACTTTCGTTGGCGTCATAATGACGACAGTCGTAATGAGTCCCTATCTGGCACGTGTTACGATTAAGGTCCGGTCACGTATTTAGGTACACCTCCTGAGAAACTGGTCCATGCCTCTATGGCTGTATTAGTGAAGTCACTCCGAAGAAAACCGAGTGACTTCATGAGAGCTGCGGCCAGGATATCGTAAATTTTTGGTGTGTTTATTTGTTCTGTGCCACTGCAGCCAAATAAAAAGAGGGAAGGAGGGGGGGGGAGGGGGGAGGGGGGGAGTGTGTACGTTCAGGCGTCTTTTTTTTTCTGGGTCTCCTTATCAGTCATTCCCTTTTTGATGGAAATTATTATTATTATTATTATTATTATTATTATTATTATTATTATTATTATTATTAATATTATTATTATTATTATTATTATCATTATTATTATTATTACTATTCTTGGAATTTAAGAATTGACCGAGTTTAAAAAAGAAATTCTAAAAAATTGTCGCATACAACAGCGACTTTTCATCCAACGCCAACCTCTTCGCTTCATTTGATGTGCCGTCTTTTTACTCGCTTTTCCTTCAAACTGTCGTTTGCCGGCATTTCTGGAAAAGTGATTTCAAATTCGCGCCTACCCAATCTCGTGAACTCAGATCTGTCTGTCTATGCTGGAAAAAGCGGTGGAGAAACTGCATCGTAGGCAGTCGCCGGTGGGAGGAGCCCACAATGCTCCATCGCCAACAAGCTACATCCGGAAGAGAGCTGCACCGTGACGTGTCCGGTGACGTCGCCGATCTGTGGTGGTTGAGTTGAAACTACATCGATAGTTTTTCCCTACGGGGAATTTCGGAGAATCGCCGAGTGGCCCTAGCGCGCTGGCGCGCACCAGCTCGGAGCACGTGGAGCGAAAGGTACAACGAAGAAAACTCAGACCCTGAGACGACATGGACGAAAGTCTCTGCCAACACTGCCAGGTCGTGGCCTCAGAAAATCATGTTTTCTGGGACTGCATAAACATTTTGAGAAGAAAGAAGAAATTTTACAGACCATTCCCGAGGATCAAAGACCCAAGAGCTTGGCGGAATGGACCAGACCATCCGGCTCACCCAAGCATCGAAAAAGAACAATCCGACTCCCCTCCTTCCCGGTTCATTAAAGAGGGCAACTCCGCTCAATTCCGAAAAATTTGAGGCTTACATGTGATTCCATTTCACAAGAAGTACTACTCAACAGCTCTACGTCTTCGGATTGCCGGAAATGTTGAATATTATTTGTGCTTAATCTTAATTTAAACATCAGCTGATACCGAAACCGAAACCTCGGTTGCGTCCAGGCAACATTGGTCTCGTGTCCGTCAGAGTCATGGCCGCGTCACGTCGAACCACGTGGTGTCCATGCGACGTTCGTGGGGGCAGTACAGGACACGCGACGCTGAGCGGGATCGCTTCACATGGCGTGGATGGTGATGGCCCGGGGGAGAGGGGAAGGGAGAACACGAAGAGGAGAGGGGAGCGGAGAAACCGGACAGCGATAAACGCGCAGGGGCAGCGCAAACTAGCGCATCCGCGTTACGGTGATCACGTGGACGCCGTAGAGCCAACACCGGGAGGAGAAACTCATGACGTCATCGTTCAATTTCGCTCTGAGAAGTAGAAACAACCAAAACGTGAGAATGACGTAGTCATGCCTCTGGCGCTAGTGGTTCAACGTTGGCCGCTCCAACTCCGTCGCATTGACTGCGCTGACGATTCCGCCTCACGTCGCACGCTAGAGGTTGGCAGATTTCGGCGACTTGGCTCGTTTGAAAGTTTGCTGGCCGGTTTATTAAATATATAGACGGAATTAGATCGTAATATTTGACATGGGGTCTTCCTATATGATACTGAAGAGAGGCACGCATAGTTTTCTAAATATCAAAAATGAAGCGGAGTTGCCCTTTAAAGAGGGTTATGACACGCCACAAATAAAACGTGAGATAACTATACTGCTAGGACCCATTGTATGTTCCTATAATCCTGCTTAATTTGTTTTGAAAACGGCACGATAGTTTCGTGGATAAATCGATTTATATGCGGGTCCCTCGGAGGGGCAGGTCCGGGCGGAGCTGGGGGCTGGTGACGTAGCCAGCCTCCAGCGCGGCGTCCCCTTGCACGCACTCACAGACTTGGCTCTCTTGGCGTCTCGAGCCTCAGCTTCCTCGTTTACCTTCCACGTTTCGAGCATGCGGTCCGTGACGATTACGTATACGGCATCGCTCGCCTTGTCAAAGTTTTCGACATTGATCGCAGCAGCGATGAGTGATTGCTATCAAGAGATGTTGGAAGCTGTTCATTTTGACTGCGCCCCGCTGGCGACCAGCTCCAGCGACGACGAGTTACGGACGAACTCGTCGTGGTCACCGTCGTTCGGGGATATCTCGCAGGCGCATGCAGGGTTGAAGGTCAACGGGCTGGGGGCGAGAGCGAGAATAGCTTTCGGGTTACCGAGTTGCGTGGGCGGTTTTGTTCGTACCGCGGCGAGGAGAGCTCTTGGGCGATCATGGGGGCGCCTAAAATGAGAGAGCGTTCATGGTCACGTGGTTTATGGACGCCATGGTGTGACTAACTTGGGCAGTGTTGCCTGGTCGCCAGATGAAAATGAGAAAAATTCGTAAATTGAATATTGCAATTACCAGAGCTCTAAAAATCGCGTAACTTGGTGTATATGCTAAGTAGCATATGAGCATTCCATTTCAAGAATAATCTATCCGTTTAATTTCCGTGTCATAACCCCCTTTAAGGAGGCTCACCTGACTCACTTCATTTAATCCCCATCCCCCACCCCAGGACAACACCGACGGCTTAAGCCCAGCTGACCTGGCCCTTGTGTTTCTTTCATCTTAATATTATTAAAGACATTTTCAAACAAAAAATCCCCGCCCCTGCCCGTTTCGATCTGGATGAGCATCGTACCGGCGTATGGTCGTGTGTCACTACTGCGTGGCGCACGTTAAAGACCCCAGGCCAGCAGTCGTACTGCACTGGCTAAATTGCTTATCTACAGTGAGTAACAATGTCGCCGTGTTCAGGCAGACTAACCTCCTGCTGTATAAACAACTAACGGCAAATTTTACTTTTTGACTATGTTTGACTGCGTTAGTGCAACTCCTCTCGTGCTGCACGAGAAAGAAAAAACGTTCCTTCCGGGGGTTAAATTTTCGATTAAAGGGACACTGACAGGGTGTTTATGCTCGCCGAGGTTTTTAGTTGTACATGACATATGAGAGCCCAACTACCCAAAACACAATTTGCGACTCGAAATTCGGTTTCTTTCCGCCCGAAAACCGCCGATCAAGAACTGGCCGGTTCGAGTCTCGCTCACTCTCTTTTCCGTGGTCACGGGCCGTTTTCGAAGTTATCGATGCGACTACCAAATTTAATGAAAGTCGTTGGTCACTGAAGGCACACACTCAATATTAAAAATAGAAAAAAATATGAAACCCATTTTTTGTGGCTTCTAAAAAGCTGCAAATACGTTGATTGAAAAAAAAAGTTCCACAGAGAACCGGAAGCATTCTGTGCGTGCGTCGTTTCGCGTATCGTGGGACTCGCGGGGACGGCGATGGCAGCGGACGACGGGCGCGGGACCTCTACTTCAGAACTGTCGTTCGCGGTACCGGCGAATTCTGTCTGCCTTTAAAAGAGAAATTTGGGACTGATCAAAAGAATTGGTATTCATCCCGTACGACACGCCCGACCACCAAGCCGATTTGCACGAAGACGTCGCCGAGCCGTCGCTCCCTTCTCGTGGCTGAAGACATCGCTCGCGCAAACTTCAAGCACGACGCGTCTACTTCGAGTTGAATATGCACGCGTACGATTTCTTTACTAGGTGCGAATGTCGCCAATACGTGGTGCTTCCCGACTTCGACCCGGGAGTGCTTTTGCTGGAGGAAAATCGGCAGCAAACTTTCCAACTTACAATTTACCGGCTGAAGTATTACTAAGGAAAGAGATCCCTCTGTCACGTGATCCCCCGTAGCTCAGTGGGTACGACGTCCGCTTCACACGCGGCAGGACCGGGTTCGATCCCCGATGATGGCACTTTTTTTTTCTTTTTCAAACATTTTTCGATGTTTACTTTTCTTTCTTTTTACAATTATCACTGAAGAAACAAACAAAATTAACAAACAAATGTTGTGGACGAAACGTCGCTGAATTAAATGGGGATGGGATTTCCTTTTTTGACACCTGCGAACTCAATGTAATCACTTTCCACAAAATGCAAAGAGCATATAAATCAGGTAGCGTCCGCTTTCCGAGGTGCTCGTAAATGTTCTACAGGAATTGCAGCCAGCCATTGGTCCCGATCCCGTTGATATTTCGGAAACTCTGTCGCACAATGCCACTTTTTTTTCGGACGCAGGACGTGTGAGCCAGCTCTTCACGCAACATCTTGGGTGTATTCTTTTCCGAGCCCATCATGAAAATTAACCACGGGCACTCGCTACTCATCTCCAACTCCTCAATGTACAAAACAACTCATCTTGGAGTACAGAACAGCGAGCGGAACAAACATAACTGCAAAAGAATCGCAAACAGTGCCCGCTAAAGCCGCATGTCGTCTGCTACGCCGAGGGAAAAAAAAAGAGAGAAAAAAGCGCACGGTCGGGTGTAGCCACGTGACTTCCGCCACTCCCGCTATCCTCTCCACTTCTCCGTTTCGGTTTCGGTTTCGCGCAGTTGCGTTTTTTGGCTTTATTAAAAAAATACGCTACTCTGTTGCAAAATATTAATTGGGTAGTCCTCCGACACCATAATGAAGCGCCTGGCAAAAAATGAAAAAAAATTTTTGGGGGTGTCAGTGTCCCTTTTAAGTACGAAGCAAAAGAAGAAAAAAGAGAATATTTCCCTCAAGTTGGGTTCGTAGTAGAAGAGGAGGAAAAAAATTAAAGCCGTTGTACAACTCCCTGTAACGCCGAATTAGAGCGCAGCTCTTGAGGAGGAGGGAAGGCACGGGGGGGGTCACGTGACCTCGGGGAGGGGGGGGTCACGTGGCCTGGGGGTCACGTGACCTCGAGGAGGGGGGGGGGCGGATTTTCCCCGCTAAATTTAGCGGGGAAAATTTTCCGCTAAATTTAGCGGGAAAATTTTCCGCTAGATGTAGCGGGGAAAATATTCCGCTAAATTTAGCGGGGAAAATTTTCCGCTAGATTTAGCGGGAAAGTTTCCCGCTAGATTTAGCGGGGAAAATTTTCCGCTAGATCTAGCGGGGAAAATTTTCCGCTAGATTTAGCAGGGAAAATTTTCCGCTAGATTTAGCGGGGAAAATTTTCCGCTAGATTTAGCGGGGAAAATTTTCCGCTAGATTTAGCAGGGAAAATTTTCCGCTAGATTTAGCGGGGAAAATTTCCCGCTAGATTTAGCGGGGAAAATTTTCCGCTAGATTTAGCGGGGAAAATTTCCCGCTAGATTTAGCCGGGAAAATTTCCCGCTAGATTTAGCGGGGAAAATTTTCCGCTAGATTTAGCGGGGAAAATTACCCATCATGCACCGCGCGGTTACGCCGACGGCGACGCGACGGCGACGGCGACGGCGACGGCGACGCCGCTCAAGCCAGAAACGGGCGCCTAAGAGCTGCGCTCTAAAAGAAAATCAGTTGTTAGTCCCACGGTGTGTATGGTATTTTCTTTATGTGTATGTTTATTCTAGTTCAGCTGGCCTTACCTGAAGTAGTTGCTTTAAAATAAAGTATATCTATCTCTCTCTACCTGAAGTATGAACGAACTAGCTCAACTTAAGCCTGTCACGGTCGCTTGGCTATTCGCTCAGCCAAATCGCTCATATAGGGTGCACTCAAATAAAAACGCAATCGTGTTGAATCGTGTAAGAGTATTTGGAATATTTATCGATCACGCCGCTGAACTTGCATCGCTTGAAGTTTTGTGAGCGCCTTCTCTGCTTGAGTTTTCTTGAACACAGCCACTTTGATCTGAGGCAATCGATGATAGCGTTGGTGACATCACCAAGTACGCGACTCAGAGAGCACTGGTGAACACCAATGTTTTCGTCGCTCCCGACGGTTCCCTGGAAGCTGCCGGCGGCGTAGAAGCGTAGAGCTGCGAGGACTTGTTGTTCGACCGTCAGCACACGGGGCCCTTCGCGACGCCGTTGAAGTTTTCCGCGAAGCTGGTCGCACAGCCAGCGAGTCACCCCTTTCGTCAGCCGCTATTCGCCCCAAAACCTCACATCGCTCGTCTCGAAAGCATCCCGGTGATCCGCTGGCAAACCCACACTCGATCCGCTGGCGAACCCAACAGTAGAGATGCATACGTTAGGGTCGCCATCTTTTACGATGCAGATTGATCTCCGGCTTCGTCTCGACCCCTCAGTTAACTGCATCGCCAAAGTGCATCGTGACGACAATTTGACGTCACCACCAACTGCAGCATTTTACAAGCATAGCTCGAACTGCATAGTGAAAAACTACATTTCAACGTCATGTCACGTGACCCGAGAGAATAGCCAATCAGTGCCCTATGCAGTTTTCTACATCATGTAGTTTGCGTTCCAGCATAGATAGACTGTTCCACGTTTCCTGACTCCGAGTGTGAGAACTCACTATGGTGAAAGTCTGCGCACATTTTATGTCCCGAAATTTTTTAATGACCTTCCAGAATCACTGCTTTCCATTAACTCAAACAAAACGTTGAAAAAACGTCTGAGAAGCATCGTTCTCTGATGTGCTGAAACAGTGACATCCATTTTCTTTTTTTTTTCCACCTTAGTTTTATGGGAAGGTCTTTTCGGTTCACTTTTTTTCCTCCATATTACTTTATTTTTACACGTTTCGAGCGATCATTGAAAACGTGATTGGTGAAAATATTTTGTATCTTGCTAGGAATATTTTTTTCTTGATGAAAATTATAAAAAAGCATCAAACGCTTTTTTTATGAAAGTAATCGTGTAAGTAATTTTAAGAGTAACTGTGACTGCGCATATCTTTTCTTTTTCCTTCTGAAAAGTATAAAAAGCTCATTTTTTTTCCTTAAGAAAAACAAATCTGTAAAAATGCGTGCGCGTTTTTTTTTTTTTGAGGAAGTAAGCCGGCATTTGGCAGTTCGCTTCTGCTTCCGATATGACTACGGTCTTTATTGTATTCTCGAGCTACTGTGCATGTGCGTACGTGTGCGATTCTTTTTCTGAAGAGACTGTGTTTTCCCGCTCATTTTCAAGACCAACAGAAATGTGAACCTGCGCTTTGAGGAGAAGATATCATCGGTGTGTGATTTGTGTTTGTGCGTGTGTGTGTCTGAGTATGTGAGTGTGTGCACGTGACAATGTGAACATTTTTAATATGCTTGCTGCTACTGCTGGGTCTAGTCCCACAAGCTCTTGAGGCTTTGACAAGACCTGGAACATGATCCTGACTCTAAGAATTAGTTATTAAAGATTATTATTATTATTATTATTCGTTGCGGAGATGCCGCCCAGTAACGATGCATGTCTGATTTGCTCTCGCTGCTTTTACGGACGACAAAGATTCCTTCGCTGCACTGAGTGCCAACTTCGCGCGCATACGAAGTGCGTATGCTTTCCGGAGACCGAATGCACATTTCTCCAGCGTGAAGTGAGCTCATTTCTCTGCCCGAGCTGTGTCAAGATCAACGGTGGAGCTAGGCCTAACGTCAGCGGCGTGGTCTCCGGTGACCCCGACGACCGGTTCGCCCGCTCTCCTCCTCCGCCATCGGCCTCCCCTACACGACCGATGACGCTGCCCGCTTCCTCTCCCGATGGCCTCGACGCACGTGGGGACCCCAGCCTTGAGCCCCTTCGGTCCCTTCTCTTCGGCGCGCTGGAAGGGATTTCTTTCCTCACCGAAGAGGTTGCTTCCCTCGGTGAAGACAACGCGCGTCTCAGTCGTGAGCATGGGTTCATGTCCGGCAGATCGACATCCACCAATGTCGCATCTTTTACGTCTGCTGCTTCTGAAGTAGTTTGTAATAGAGGTCAGCTTGACGTTTTTTATTTCGACCTGAGTAAGGCATTTGACGTAGTCAACCACAACATCCTCTTATACAAGCTTTCCTCGTACGGAGTATGTGGCTCGGTATACAATTTGTTAAAAAGCTATTTGTCTGATAGGCACGCCTACGTCCGCGTCAACAATACTACCTCGTCCTTGTACAAGGCAAGCTCTGGAGTGCCTCAGGGATCTGTCTTGGGCCCCCTCCTTTTTAATATTTTTGTAAATGATGTCTCTCAAGTTATATTAAATTCTTCATTTCTGCAGTACGCTGATGATATAAAACTTTACAAAAATATATCGACCTTAGAGGATTGCATCGCGCTTCAGAATGACGCATATTCCTTCGGTCGTTGGTGTTTAAACAATGACCTCCGTTTGAATCATTCTAAAACAAAAGTAATGACATATTCTCGCAAGACCCATGATATATTTTTCCCATATAGTTATCATGGCGAACTGCTGTCACGTGTAAGTGAACTGAGAGACCTTGGAGTTGTCTTTGATTCAACCCTGAGATTTGACACTCACGTTACCAGAGTGGTTCAATCGGCCTTGCGCACGTTAGGTGCCGTGTCTCGCATAACGAAGGAATTCAAAAGCCCGTCCGCTTTTTTCACGCTGTATTGTTCCTTAGTTAGATCCCAGCTAGAGTACGCCTCGGTTGTTTGGAACGGCATTTCCAAAACTAACAGTTTATCTGTCGAGCGAGTCCAAAACAAATTTATTTCTATCTTTAAATATTGTTACCTTGAGAAAGGTGATCCTTGTCTGAACGTTGGGTGTAACTCGCAACTCGTCAACTTGTTGAGCCTGCAGCAGCGTCGGGTGAAGGCAGATTTGTTGTTTTTGTTTAAGACCCTGCACAGCTCGATTAACTCTCCCAGCCTTCTGTCCGAAGTGAGCCTTAGAGTTCCACGTGTGCCTACACGGCTACAATCATCTTTTTATATAGCTCGACATTTTAGCCACTTAAACCCGATCCAAAGATCGGCTGAGTGTTATAACCGCTACTCTGACACAATTGATATTTTTAACTCATGCGGGAGCAAGTTCCGAAATGCTGTACGAAACTTCCTCTTGCAAGAAAAGGGCTGATCAGTTGAAGTGTTGATGTTTGTCAGTATGTTATCCAAGTATTTGCTTTTTGCTCTCACACCTGGTGATGTCTCTGTTTTGTGCTTTTGATTTCCCTTGTTGATTTGAGTGTCTTTCATACTTGTTAATATTTTTATTCTCAGACTGGTGAACTACGTTCTCCTTCTGCACTCGTGTGTATGTGTGTTTGTATGTGTGTGTTTTTGCTCATTTTTAGTGGGCCAGCACTGTGACGACTCTGGTTAGGAGCTGTACACACACCGTCATCGGGGCCCTACGTCGAGGAGAGACAGTACCCAGCACTCCAGTTCCGGCACATGTGGTTTTATATCAACTCGGCTCGAGTGCGCGACACAGACAGCTACAAAACACTTCTCGTCCGAACGCTTCGCAATGCGCTAACCTCTCTTTTTCGTCCCCTTCTTTTTCTACCCCTTTTGCCCTTGGCGCGAGGTGAGGATTCTTCGTAATCTGGCGCGAACACCACGGTGGGACACACACACACCCACGTGCCCGCACGCACAGCATCGAATGAGTCGGGGAATACACCCCGTCACAGCACTAAGACCGATTGGTTGTTCCTGGACACTTTAATAAACATTGATTGATTGATTGATTGATTATTATTATTATTATTATTAATATTATTATTAGATGCCGCCTAGTAAGGATGTATGTCTGATTTGCTCTCGCTGCTTTTACGGACGACAAAGATTTCTTCGCTGCACTGAGTGCCAACTTCGCGCGCATACGAAGTGCGTATGCTTTCCGGAGACCGAACGCACATTTCTTCAGCGTGAGGTGAGCTCATTTGTCTGCCAGAGCTGTGCCAAGATCAACGGTGGAGCTAGGCCTAACGTCAGCGGCGTGGTCTCCGGTGACCCCGACGACCGGTTCGCCCGCTCTCCTCCTCCGCCATCGGCCTCCCCTACTCGTCCGGTGACGCTGCCTGCCTCCTCTCCCGATGGCCTCGACGCACGTGGGGACCCCAGCCTTCAGTCCCTTCGGTCCCTTCTCCTCGACGCGCTGGAAGGAATTTCTTTCCTCACCGAGGAGGTTGCTTCCCTCGGTGAAGACAACGCGCGTCTCCGTCGTGAGCAGAGACAGCAGGCGGAACTCCAGGCAGGCTCCATCGCCTGCCTGCGGGCGGAAGTTCGCAGCTTACGCGACGTGCTTGGCAAGCGTGCACGAATTGATGCTGAAGTTCAGGCAGGGCCCTGTGGAGGAAAAACATTTGCTGCGGCCCTGCGCTTCCCTCCTGCCTCGGCTCTCTCTGCAAAGTCTGCAGGTGCACCAGTGAACGGGACGACGAAAGATGATGCGCTGCCTGGTAAGCCGAACCCCATGAGCCCGAAGGCACGGGTCTCTGCGCTGGTGAGCGTGGCGTCGGAAGATGATGCACTGCCTGTTAAGCCCAACCCGATCAGCCCGAAGACTCGAATCCCTGCGCAAGCCGGAGCGTCCGTGGCATGCAAGCTGAGCGTTGCCCCTCATCTTCCCGCCGGAGAGCATTGTTTGTGACCAAGCTGGATCCGGTCACCACCTCTACTGACATCGTTGGGCATCTGTGTTCACTCGATGTGGAAAACTTGAAGTGCCACCGACTGAAGACTCGCTACAATACCTACGCCTCCTTTCACGTCTCTGTAGCTGCCGAAGACTTCGAGAAACTCTCTGACCCTGCTTTGTGGCCGAAGGATTGTCTTTTTAAACCTTTCAGAGGCGCACTTCGTCAAGAACTCCTTCACTCGTCTGAAGAAGCCCACAAGCCCAACACTAAGTACAAAGATGAGTAACATCGATTTGTTTTACCAGAATGTCCGTGGCCTGCGGACGAAAGCTAAATGTTTCTTTACCAACATTACTCTCTCTAATTACTCAATTGTTTGCTTAACGGAAACTTGGTTATGTCCTAGTGCTAGTTCCTCCGACTACTTTCCGCCTGGTTTTGATGTCTACCGTCACGATCGTGATTTCTCTTCCCGGGGCCGAGTAGGAGGCGGTGTATTGGTCGCAGTTAACAAACAATATAGTTCACGAAGACGTGAGGATTTGGAAAGATTTCCCGAGTCTCTGTGGGTGGAAATTGAGTGTTCTAGGAGAGAACGTATTTTAATAGGTCTGTTTTACCTTCCTCCTCAGACGACACCAGATGATTTCCAAAGATGTCTCGCTGACATTGAAAATACAATGAATGACTCACAGGGGAGCAATATCTTAATCTTGGGGGATTTTAACGCTCCAGGTATTAACTGGACACAGTTCAATGTCCTTACTGACAACTTTTATTGTAAACAAAAGTGCAACTATCTCCTCAACTTTACTTCTTTTTAGATCTTAGACAGCACAATAACGTTCTAAACGACCAAGGTAATGCTTTAGATTTATGCTTTTCAAACACGGACGGTATACGTGTGGCTCGAAGTGAACTTTCTATGGTTCCTGAGGATAGATATCACCCTGCTCTTGATGTAGTTCTTTCTGTTTTTGATCCTTCGGTCCTCAGTCCCTCTAATGGTCCTTCCCCACACACCTCGTATAAGTATTCAGCGGGGGACTACACTGGAATGTATCACCATCTGTCGGGTGTTGACTGGGCTTCTATCTTGGAGTCGTCTGATGTCAACGACCAAGTATATCTCCTCACAACTGTTGTTCAGGAGGCCATGGACATATATATCCCTCTTAAAACGTCTAAAAAATCTCGCTTCCCTAACTGGTTCTCTCGTGAACTCAGAAAGCTTTTAAAACGGAAAGATTTTTTGCACAGGAGGTTTAAGAAAAGTGGTCTTCCAAAGTGGGAAGTTGAATTTAAAATTTGCAGAAAGCGATGTAAGAAAATTTTAAACCGTGATCGCCAGGCGCATTGTGACTCGGTAGAATCAGATCTTGTTAAAAATCCCAAGAAATTTTGGAGGTACGCTAAATCGCGCTTGGGGAAGAATATTGAGTCCGAAATCGTCTTGAATCAGCATAGCGACAGTGCGAAGGGCATGTCTGAGTTGTTTGCGGATCACTTTGCGTCAGTCTACAATAATAATAATAACTGCTCCTCAACTATATTGCCTCACTCGGACGGATTTGGTGACTCATTAGGTTCTGTAGTTGTCGATGAGGAATGTGTTAGGCTATGTATTAAGAAAATGAGACCCACATTGTCTGCAGGTCATGACGGGATACCCGCTGCAATTGTTAAGGGTTATCATGAATTACTTACGCCTATACTGTGCACAATTTTTAATAACTCCTTGACGTCAGGAATATTCCCTGACGACTGGAAAGTGGCAGTGGTTGTTCCGGTCCTGAAATCTGGAAATAGTGGTGATGTTCTTAATTACAGACCGATTTCTCTTCTCTCTTCTTTTTCCAAACTCTTTGAAATGGTAATCCATCAATTCCTCTCCTTCAAGTTTCGTAGTATAGTCATTCCTAATCAGCATGGCTTCATGTCCGGCAGATCGACATCCACCAATCTCGTATCTTTTACGTCTGCTGCTTCTGAAGTAGTTTGTAATAGAGGTCAGCTTGACGTTTTTTATTTCGACCTGAGTAAGGCATTCGACGTAGTCAACCACAACATCCTCTTATACAAGCTTTCCTCGTACGGAGTATGTGGCTCGGTATACAATTTGTTAAAAAGCTATTTGTCTGATAGGCACGCCTACGTCCGCGTCAACAATACTACCTCGTCCTTGTACAAGGCAAGCTCTGGAGTGCCTCAGGGATCTGTCTTGGGCCCCTCCTTTTTAATATTTTTGTAAATGATGTCTCTCAAGTTATATTAAATTCTTCATTTCTGCAGTACGCTGATGATATAAAACTTTACAAAAATATATCGACCTTAGAGGATTGCATCGCGCTTCAGAATGACGCATATTCCTTCGGTCGTTGGTGTTTAAACAATGACCTCCGTTTGAATCATTCTAAAACAAAAGTAATGACATATTCTCGCAAGACCCATGATATATTTTTCCCATATAGTTATCATGGCGAACTGCTGTCACGTGTAAGTGAACTGAGAGACCTTGGAGTTGTCTTTGATTCAACCCTGAGATTTGACACTCACGTTACCAGAGTGGTTCAATCGGCCTTGCGCACGTTAGGTGCCGTGTCTCGCATAACGAAGGAATTCAAAAGCCCGTCCGCTTTTTTCACGCTGTATTGTTCCTTAGTTAGATCCCAGCTAGAGTACGCCTCGGTTGTTTGGAACGGCATTTCCAAAACTAACAGTTTATCTGTCGAGCGAGTCCAAAACAAATTTATTTCTATCTTTAAATATCGTTACCTTGAGAAAGGTGATCCTTGTCTGAACGTTGGGTGTAACTCGCAACTCGTCAACTTGTTGAGCCTGCAGCAGCGTCGGGTGAAGGCAGATTTGTTGTTTTTGTTTAAGACCCTGCACGGCTCGATTAACTCTCCCAGCCTTCTGTCCGAAGTGAGCCTTAGAGTTCCACGTGTGCCTACACGGCTACAATCATCTTTTTATATAGCTCGACATTTTAGCCACTTAAACCCGATCCAAAGATCGGCTGAGTGTTATAACCGCTACTCTGACACAATTGATATTTTTAACTCATGCGGGAGCAAGTTCCGAAATGCTGTACGAAACTTCCTCTTGCAAGAAAAGGGCTGATCAGTTGAAGCGTTGATGTTTGTCAGTACGTTATCCAAGTATTTGCTTTTGCTCTCACACCTGGTGATGTCTCTGTTTTGTGCTTTTGATTTCTCTTGTTGATTTGAGTGTCTTTCATACTTGTTAATATTTTTATTCTCAGACTGGTGAACTACGTTCTCCTTCTGCACTCGTGTGTATGTGTGTTTGTATGTGTGTGTTTTTGCTCATTTTTTTAGTGTGCCAGCACTAAGACCGATTGGTTGTTCCTGGACACTTTAATAAACATTGATTGATTGATTGATTGATTGATTGATTGATTGATTGATTGATTGATTGATTGATTGATTGATTGATTGATTGATTGATTGATTGATTGATTGATTATTATTATTATTATTATTATTCCTGTCCGTCAAGCCTGCATAGGCTTGGACAGACCCGTCTCTGTATCTTGCATATTTGCTTCCGTTGAATAAAATTATTATTTTTATTATTATTATTAATATTATTATTATTCTCATTATTATTATGCAACCTCTACGTAAATGATATTTTTGTGGTAACGACAAGTTCAACGATTTTTCACCCTTTTGTTTTCCCGGCACCTAGTCTACCAGCGTGCAAAGGAAATGCTTCAGGCAGATGCAACTAAAATTATTGACTGGTTTTCGGCAAACAAGCTACGTGTAAATTCTTCGAAAACAAAACTGATCTGCTTCCGTAATCCTTTCAAAAATGTCAATTTGACTTTTCCACTATTCCTTCACAACTCCAGTTGTTTATGTTGTAATTGTAGAACTGTCGAATATGTTAGCTCAGTAAAGTACTTAGGTCTTCAATTTGATTGTGATCTTACATGGGACACTCAGGTGTTTTGCTTATGTCAACGGTTGAGGAGCGTGTCGTGCAAGATGTACCACATTAAAGGTTTTATACCATTGCCAGTTAGAAGAAGCATAATGCACGCCTTAGCTTACAGCGTACTAAGGTACGGCATAACTGTCTTTTTCTATTGTTCACTTTCCTGGCATCTAAGAATTGACCGAGTTTTAAAAGGAATTCTAAAAAGTGTAGCATACAACAGCGACTTTTCATCCAACGCCAACCTCTTCGCCTCACTTGGGTTGCCGTCCTTTTTCTCGCTTTTCCTTCAAACTGTCGTTTGGCGGCATTTCTGGAAAAGTAATTTCAAACTCGCGTCTATCCCATCTCGTGAACTCAGATCTGTTCCACGTTTTGTCACTCCTAGGGTAAGAACTCACAATGGTGAAAGTCTGAGCACATTTTATGTCCCAAAAATTTTTAATAATCCTCCAGAATCACTGATTTCCATTAACTCAAACAAAACGTTGAAAAGAGGTCTGAGAAGCATGTTCTCTGATGTGCTGAAATAGTGACATCTATCTTCAATTTTTTTTACCTTAGTTTTATAAGAAAATTTTTCGCTTCATGTTGTTGTTTTTTGTTTTTGTTTTTTGTTCCTTCATTTTTCTTTTTTACACGTTTCGAGCGATCATTGAAAACGTGATTGGAAGAAATTTTTGTATCTAACTAGGAATATTTTTTTTCATTTTTTCTTGGTGAATATTATAAACAAGCTTTTTTATGAAAGTAATCGTGTAAGTAATTTTAAGAGTAACTGTCACTGCGCATATCTTTTATATTCTTCCTTCTGAAAAATATAAAAAAATACTTATTTTTTCCTTAAGAAGAACAATTTTGTAAAAATGTGTACGCGTCTTATTTTTTTTTATTTATTTAGGAAGTAAGCTGGCTTTTGGCAGTTCGCTCCTGCTTCCGATACGACTACGGCATTTATTGCATTCTCAAGCTACTGTGCTTGTGCGTATCTGTGCGATACTTTTTCTGATGAGACTACGTGTTTTCCAGCTTATTTTCAAGACCGACAGAAATGTGAGCTTACGCCGCGAGGATAAGATATCAACGGTGTGGGATTCGTGTTTGGGCGTGTGTGTGTGTGTGTGTGAGTGTGTGTACGTGACAATGTGAACATTTTTAATATGCTTGCTGCTACTGCTGGGTCTAGTCCCACAAGCCCTTGAGGCTTTGACAAGACCTGCAACTTGATCCTAACTGTAAGAATTAGTTATTAAAGATTATTATTATTATATTTATTAATATTATTATTATTAATATTATTATTACTATTATTCAAAGAAAGGTCGTTCCCGGGCACCAAATAAAGCCGATTCTAGATTCTTGGTATTACCTCTGTATACAATATAAAAATTACCCAAACAATTTATAAAATAACAAATTCCAACGACCCACATCCGCTAAGTTTGTATAAATCTCCAACACGACACGCAAAGGTTGCAACAAGTGATCTCATTAATTTACCATCATGTTTCAATACCTACGAACAAAGACTAATGGAGTTTAACGGTGCCTTGATTTTGGATTAATATACCTAGCAAAATAAAAGTGAAAAGTTACTTTTTGGTACGTTTAAAAATGTTTTTTTTTTTAGTTGCTAGATGAAAGTTAAGATTATAACTTTCCATACTGTGTTTAAGCTTAGTAAAATGTAGAATCCTTTATTACGGTGATCTTTTGTTGTGTTTCTTTTTTTAATTTATGATGCGCATGTTGCCTGTTGCATTTAAAAATTTATATGGTTGCTGGGCCCTAAATTCAGCCTTTGGCTAAGGGTTCAAACGCTTATTTATTTTATAGCATAAAATTTAAAAAAATGAATGAAATGAATGAAAATAAAGACACCATGCACAACTGTTCAGAAAAGCAAAAGGGTTACAAGCCTGGCAAGGGTGAAAATTGGAATGAATTATTATTACTCTCGGCGCAATTCTTTGGCAGATGTTTGTTCTGCTATTGTTAATTTTTAGTTCAAATACATATTCCAATTCCTGTATGGAAATCTTCATTTAACGTCTGTTGAGGCTTTTAGATTTTAAAACGTGCTCACGCAATGCAGCTTTTTAGTAGGTGAAGAGAAAACCGAAGCCAAATAACACACCAGTACTCGCCGCTGCCAAATTCAAGAAAAACAAATATAAAAACCGGCGTCCATGTTTGCTATTACTGCTGCGTGGTAAACGATATTTCAACGGCTGCCACATTCCACACTCCAGAGGCAGGTGACGCCACCCAGTTGCAAAGGTGTGACTTTTCGAAACGGGAAGACAGACCTTGTCGAAACAAGCATCGAAACCTTCCACGGCCTGGCAGCGACAATGGGAAGTAGGAGGACGGTATCCTTTAACTTGAATAATTGTGGCGTTACCGGAAAAAAAAGTAATAAGTATTTTTATATCTATTCCCTGTACCATTCTATAATCTTGAACTCCTACTGTCATGAATAGTAGTTATGGAATCGATCCTGAAACGTGATTTTATTTCGACACGGTGACCAGATAATAGAAGTATATTTATGAATCGCTCAAAATGAGTCTCGCGACGGAAATATGGCGCAAAACAATCGTTGTTTTAACGGCGAAAGTTCATTTTGCGACACACGTGTTCCCTCCAGGCACAAAAACAAATCCATTTTGGAAGTTCAGTGTACCTTTCAAGGCTGAACGGAGTATGGGCGAACCGATAACAAATACTACCGGCAGCTGGGAGCGCAGATTGGTAATATCGGGGACTGCACTCTACAAAGCAACTACGGAGTTTCCCAAATGGTGCGAGGCCTTATGGCCCACTCCTGTTCATTTCGCTATCCGCGCGTTCGGCTCTCGAGAGTCACATTCTTGGAAAGCTTCCCCTTCCTCGCTGCAGTTTTGATTGCCCGCATCTCTCTCTCCCTCTCTCTTTGTACCCTGCCTTCTTGTCGTCTTTTTTTTTTAGCTTTTAAAAGTATAAGAACTCTGGCAAAAGAACGGAGTAAACAAAGGACAGAATCTAAAGCGGCCAAAGACCTGCGCCCTTATCCTTACGCTCAAAGTACCTTGTTTGTTTTAAAGTTTCACTGCGTCGACTGTTTACTCGTGTCATATGTATAATGCATCGTCAGCGGTTCGCTCAGGTGCCTCTACAATTTTTAAACTTTCAGTTGTTTAATCTTGCGTTTTTCAATATACACCAACTCGTAAACACGATGAAATGCATCCACAGTAAATATGGACTAAGAAAAAACGAACACGAAAAGACAACGATCTTGGTCGTTTCTTGTTCTTCTTCCGTGTTCAGTGAGGCTGTTTTTCATGATATTTAACTGTTACCAACTGGCCCGATTTACAACCCTTCTACATCGACTGATGTTTCAAAATAAAGTGGTGTCAGGGACGTCGCGCAAGCGCAATGGGTTCTGAGCAGAAACTTCATTGGGAAGCGACGTTGTCAGCGTCAATATCTGTGCCTGTTTTTTTGTTTTCCTTTCACGTTAGGATTGTTGATTTTATGTATTCCCGGCAACTTATAACTGCTTTAGTGGACTTGGCTAAATATATTAGTTTCGCTGCCCCACAAAACATCAATCACTGGAGTGGCGGACGACTATCCATCAGCGTCAACACCGTCGATTGGGAGCAGAATTCAAGCAACACAGTTCATTTGGCCAAACTCTGTGTTTTGTCTAGCCATTCAGGGCCCCAAAAGCCCAGAGAGGTCAATGTATAACCAAACTTAAAATACTATAGCCAGAGTCTATATAGCGAAGCAAGTGCCAAAGTTAGGCTTCGCTAACCGGTTGTTCCATTGTTGTCTGACCTCTTTGGCTCGTGCCTGGCACTTCGGCAATTATTTATTCATTTTTTTATTCTATTCAGGAATATCTTTCACCCCTAACAAGGCTGTGACAGGTATAGTGCATAATATCACATGTAACATACAAGTTCACATAAAATATACAATAGAAAGCAAAAAAGAAAGAACAATACCGCCGCTCATTAGGCGTGCAAGGAGTGTATAAAATCAATTTAAAAAAAACTGTAATTGGAACACTCTGCACTTCAAAAAAACGAAAGGAAAATAAATCAAAACAGTCAACACTAATCACTTTTTGTGACGAGAAAAAGAAAAAAAATTAACAGGTTGTACTACATAAAATTTGAAACAGCATTTGCATATACCCGTGTACAGTTTATCGACAGAATAGTTTGCTGAAGGATTATTCCAGTCACGTACATTTTTTTGGGAAAAAGGATTGCCTATATTCGTCGATATAACATTTTGGGATTTTAAGCTGATGCTTATCATTATATCTTAATTATTTTAATTCCCGAAGATTTCGCCGCTAGTGGGAACCGACATGGCGAACCAGAGAAAAAACGAAACATGCCATTTCTCCAGTTACTTCATGCGAAAGAAACGCACTGTTCCAGTAACTAACACCTTCCCTTGTGAAAAATATTAAAAGTATGAGAAATATTTGGTCCAATAAACGCATGTAGTCAAATAAGATCATGTAAGTACATAGCAACAAGTAAATTGTTTAGTATGTTTATAGAGCCGGCAGTTAGTCTGGCTCGTGGGCGTCTGGTGTCTCAGCTGTAGATGAGCAATTTAGCCAGTGCGGTACAACAGTTAACCTGGGGTCTTTAACGTGCACCACGCAGTAGTGATACACGACCCCAGACCGAAACGATGCTCATCCAGATCGAAACGGGCAGGGTCTGGGATTGAACCCACGATCCTGGGTTCTGCAGCGCGAGAACATAGAAGAAGATATAAAAAACATATAAGACATTTTTTATGACATCATATAATCTTATAATATTATTAATGTATGTTCTCAAGAGGTTTTTATATACCCTTATATGATCTTATCTGAGTATAGACTTACACTCGGGATTGACGTCATGGAGCTGTGGCGGCGCTGCGATCACGCCGGAGTCGGGTGGTGTGGGCAGAAGGGCGCACGTTTTGCATGGGCGTCATAGAATTTCAGCATGCCACAAAGCTGTGTAGCCATTAATTGCCACAAAAGGTACAGCAAAAGTAGCGGAGTGAGTTTCCAAAAGTTCCCGGCGGACTCTGACAGGCGCAGAAGGTGGTTAATATATGTGGCTCGAAAAGAATGGTCGCCTCGCGCGGACGACCGTTTGTGCGGCAAGCACTCTCCTGAAAGCATGCGTGACTTCCATTTCAATCTCCGTCCCGAGGCTTGCTTATCTGCAGGGAAACCGTCGTCTGATCGAGACAACCCAGATTTTGTTCCCACAAAGCACCGGCCAAGCGGTCGTCGGTGGCTCGCTAAGCCCGTGCTATCAAGCGAAAAAAATCGGCGGCAGAACGGACAAAGCGTTACCTTTTGTCGTGCCTTGTGGTCATGAGGGGAGGAAAAATAGAATACCTTGACGGAAGGACGCCGTGTGTGTTTAATCAATTAATAAATACACTTCCGCAGACCGACAGTCTGCTGATCCCGCCAGCACCGCAGAAACCAACTTGAAGTAATCGCAAGCCCCAAGAGACTTGTACGCCTGCGCCGTGTCGGCCGTGAACTGGCTTGACGAACAAACTAAATAAACGACGACGTGAGCCATCGACATCGGTGGAAGCAACTTAACGTCGGAACTCATACGCGCATTGTCTACGGCGCACGGATCATCGAAAGCAACGCCGTCCACGCAGAGTTTGTCTCGGCACTGAGAAGCAGGAGAACGAGGATAAAATGCACACCGGTGGAGTCCTGAATTGTACCGGCAAAACTGCCTCGCTTCAGCCAACGCAATCCGCCACATGTGTAGAAAGACTACAACACCCTGCGGTTTACGATGTCTCACAAAAACATTTTCATTTACCTTTGTTTAATGCCGAATAAATGGATCATTGGGAAGGCCGCGCCATCCCAGGGCATGACGGTATTTTTTAACTTAAATAATTGTGGCGTTACCGAAAAAGTAATAATTGTTATTATATCTATTTCCGGTCACATTTCATTATCTTGCATTCTTACTGTCATGAATGGTAGTTAGGTAGTAGATCCTGAAACGTGATTTTATTTCGAGACATTGACCACAAAAAGAAGTATGTTTAAGATTCGCTCAAAATGAACCTCGCGACGGAAACAAGGCGCAAAACCGATTCTTGTTTTATCGGCGAAAGTTCATTTTGCGACACACGTCTTCTCTCCAGGAACAGAAAAGAATCTCATTTGGAAGTTCAGTGTCCCTTCAAGGCCGAACGGAGTATGGGCGAACGGATAACAAACACTGCTGGCAGGGAACGCAGGTTGGTAATATCGGGGATTGCACTCTACAAAGCAACTACGGAGTTTCCCGAATGGTGCGAGGCCTTATGGCCCACTCCTGTTCATTTCGCTTGCCGCGTGTCCCGCTTCGAGAGCCGCATTCTCGGAAAGCTTCCCTTTCCTCGCTGCAGTTTTGCTAGCACTCTATCTCTCTATCTCTCTCTCTCTCTCTCTCCATCTCTCTTGGGATCCTTCCATTAGGCCGTCGGTTTATTTTAGCTCCCAAAAGTATATGAACTCTCGCAAATTGGAAAAGAAAGGGGTAAACAAAGGACAGAATCTAAAGCGGACAAAAACCTGCGTCTTCGTTCTTACGCACGAAGTACCATTTTTTTAAAGTTTCTCTGCGTCGATTTTTTATTTGTGTCATATGTATAATGCATCCTCGGTGGTTCGCTCAGGCGCCTCTACGCTTTTTTAACCTTTCTGTTGTTTATCCTTGCTTTTTGGAATATACAGCAGCGTGTAAACATTATGAAATGCAGCCTTAGTACACACGGACGAAGAAGGAACGAACACGAAAAGACAGCGGCCGTGTTCATTTCTTGTTATTCGTCCGTGTTCACCAAGTTGTATTCCATCATGTTTAACTGTGTAAGCTGGCCCAATTCACAACCCTTCTACAGAAGCTCATGTCTGAAAGCCAAACCGGTGTGCCCCTGTAGGGGCGTCATTGACGCCGCGCAAGCGCGTTGGACTGTGAGCACGAATCGGTGCGTCCACAGTCAACAACCTATCATTGGGAAGCGACGTTGTCAGCGACAATATGTGTCCCTGCTTTTTTTTCACATTGAAATTGTTGATTTTATGTATTCCTGGCAACTTATGTCTGCTTTAGTGGACTAAGCTAAATAGATGAGTCTCGGTGCGCCGCACAACGGCTGTCACTGGAGTGGCAGATGGCGATCTGTCAGCGTCAACACCGCCGATTGGGAGCAAAACTCAGGCAAAAGAGTTCATTTGGCCAAACTTCATGTTTTGTCTAGCCATTCAGGGCCCCAAAAGCAAAGAGAAGTCAATGTAGAACGAAACTTAAAATACTATAACCAATGTCTGGGAGCCTATATAACGAAGCAAGTGCAAAAAGTTAGGCTTCGCTAACCGGTTGTTCGGTTGTTCTCTGCCATATTTGACTCGTGCCTGGCACTTCGGCCAATATTCATTAATTTTTTTTTTATTTATGAATATCGTTCACAACAGGGCTGTGGCAGGTATGGTGCATAATGTCACATGCAATATACAAGTTAACATAAAATATACAATAGAAAGCAAAACAAAACAGAACAATACCGCCCATTAGGCCAACAAGGAGCGTATAAAATCAATAAAAAGAAACTCTACTTGAGACACTTTACACTTCAATAGAACGAAAGAAAAATAAATCCAGACAGTCAACACTATCACTTTCTGTGACGAGAAGAAGAAAATATACAACATATTTAACAGGTCGTACTACATAAATTTGAAGTAGCATTTGCATATACCCGTGTACAGTTTATCGACAATATAGTTTGCGGAAGGTTGTTCCAGTACCTATATGCCTGTATATAGAATTTTTGGGATTTTAGACTGATGATTGTAAGTATGTACTTATTATTTTATGCTGCGAAGTTTTCGCCTATAGTGAAAACAGACATGTCAAACCAGAGAAAAGCCAGACAGGCCATTTCTCTGGTTGAGTTCGAGTAAAAGAAACATACTGAGGCAGTAACTGAAGCCTTCCCTAGGGAAAAATATGAATAGTATGGTAAATTGTTTGGTCCAATAAACGCAAATAATCAGATAAGATCATGTAAGAACATAGAAGAATATATAGGAAACATATAAGATGTTTCTTATTACTTCTTTAATAACCTTATATTATTATAATTATTATTAATATATGTTCTCAAGAACGTTTTTATATACCCTTATATGATTTTATCTGAGTATATGTGTTTATTGGACCAAAATATTTCGTATACATAAAAGATTTTTGACTGGGGTTGCGACAAAACCTTATTAAGCCACTTGGATTATCAATTTAGAGCCAAGTTAGGCTTTTTCTGGCATGATGTCTGGGAATCTTCCTTCGCGTGACTTCGGGACTATGTCCTGGGTTTAATTTCTTTTAATATGGACGTTTACTCAAACGACGCATGTTCGCAGATTTTGTCATGGGACAGTTGTATCATCAATAGCAATGTTATATTGTCATAAAATTAAGCTGAAAAATATAATTCGATACAGTTCAGGTTTTGCAAATGTAGGGTATGTTTTTGTCGCTGATGTTATTTATTTTGATTATATTTTTTGCTTTTAGAAAATTAAGAACACGGCAAGTCTAAACTCCAAATTTCGGAGAATTCGTTATCTGGAAAACTTAAACCTCGAAAAACACGACATTTTTGGTGAAAAGTAGACTCCGAAAAACACCTTCCAAATTTCGAAATGTAGGAACTATACATATAGCGTACTATAGACGAATTTATCTTACTTTTCCTCGTAATTAAAAAAATAACAAAATATACAGGATCGTTTCACAGAAAAGTGCACAGATACGATATTGCAAAAACCACAACACGCAACAAACAAAGGCTTGTGTCGTTTTGGTCCTGTGCCAGAAGTTCATTTAGGAAAATTATTAAAGTCCGGGATAATTAGATTGTTAATTATGTTTCCGTAATTAGCTGTTTTAAATA